>JAOXNR010000616.1:0-10879 GCA_028571225.1 Parsonsia alboflavescens
GACTAGTTTTAGGCCTTTTCCTAAAAGGAATAAGAAAAGGCCCAACTAATGGGCTTAGCCCATTAGGACTAGGTCTTCAAGGTTTATTTATAAACCTTTCATAATTACCCTAGCAGTAACTTATCTTCTGAATACAGAAGACAGAAATAAACGTTGTTTTTGTGTAGGGACACAAAGTCATTGTCGTAGGATTCGTGTGGATGATCTAGAGGCTCAACAATTGGGGAGCTAATTGAGATAGTTGATCTATGCGATAAAGGTATTTATATATCTGAACCTATAGACATAGAAAAGAGTTACAAATATGATGAGTCTGATACGATCGTTTTTCGTAGAAGTAATTTTTGTTTCCGTTGCGCAATTTCTAACACAATTAATAATGAGGTTTTGGTTTTTGGATGATTCATCTTTTGAAGAGGTGGGATTATGCTGGTCCACACTTTGATGGCGTGTGCTGATGGCCATTCAGTTGCTAAAGCTTTTGTTAAGTAATGACTTAGAGAACACAGGTGTCAAAGGTTAAATAGAGCTATCAAAAAGAGCTAGCTCAGTCCGGTCCATCACAGATTCTAAAGGGTTGAATGGATTTAGCTCACTGTTTAAAAAGATCATTGAAAGTCTAATCCAAGAGGCTGCACTGTTGAAAAAAATCACTGAAGTCTGCTAGTGTCCATTCTTTTAAATATCAAGTCGGGCAGTCTCTGGGACCAAGAGTTTTTCTTTTTTGAAAAAATTTTTACTACTAAAAAATATATTTACAATAAAAACAAGGGAAATTTTGAAAAAACAATAAAAACAAGTGACACTAAATTGATGATTAAAGTCAGCAAAATAATTAAATAATAATAGATAAATTATATTCTAGAAAAGTAAAATTAAACTAAAAATTCTAAATTCTATTTTAAAAAATAGCAATAAACATAAATTGTATTAAAAATTTATAAAAATAAACTAAAAATTCCAACTACTGAATTAATAACAATTTCAATATATTTTAAAAGAAAAACTCCTTGAAGCAAGGCCTAACCTGATTCAGCCCTTCAAGGCCCTTTTAGTCCTCGATCCCAAAGCATCAGGTCAAAATGCCTTTCGTCAAATTAGCGCCATAAGTTTCTCAACCAATCCTTTTAAAATTATAGGATCAGACCAGATGGACTCTAAGGGCCAAGCCCATATTGATAATTGTATTGTTAACTATTACTTTCAGTTTGGGTTTTTATTAACTACCTGACATGTGGAATTCATAACATGTTTAACTCATGGATAATAACACAATAATAGACTAAGATAAAAGTCAAAAATAGGATATTCATGTTAAATTTTTGTACCTTTTCTAAAAGCTTAAATGTATAGAAATAGGTTAAATTTATACACTTAACAAATATTAACACGAAAAATAAAGTGATAACTTTATAAAAGCTAAATGTATTCTTTAATTTTTTTATCGAGTAACCTAATTTGGTAAGGAAAGATTATAACTTAGGTTAAGTAATAACTTGATTCCTTCGTGTTTTTCATTTTATATAAATATATAATGCTTGTGTGTGCTCCCGTGTGCGATACATGAAAACAATACCGTTTCAATTAAAAAAAAAAAATTTGCAAAGAATGGAGACATGGCCTTGGGAGTCAATGTGGTGACGGCCGACGAGGGCAGGGAAGTGAGAAAGAGATCTCGAAAGGGAGATCTTGAGGTGGGAGAGAAAAGATTGAAGGTGGTGTCAAACAGTGGTTGGGATAGCAAAACGCCCTTTTGGATGTACTGGCAAGAGAGCATGGGGGTCGGAGACAAAGAGCTTTAAGGAATTGATGGTTGACTTGAATTCTAGTTAAATAGTGACTCCAAACTCAACTTTTGCACACCGACGACATTGCTCCCCCACCACCTCCCCTGCCATTTGGACCTCCAAACTCAACCACTCTCTCCTTCTCTCTCTCTCTTCCTCTCAAGCAGAGAGTGTAGATGGATGTTGCTCTACTTCATCAGTGCTGCGGTGTTGCTCTACTTCATCGATGTTGTGGCTTGCCGGTGTGGTCACAGTTCTGCACTCGCCAATTTTTTTTTTTAATTGAAACGGCATCGTTCTACGGTGCCACATAGAGCTTCCGTGTGCGGCGCTGCACTCTCTATCACTCCTCTCTCTCTCTCTCTCTATATATATATATATATATATATATATATATGCCCTTAATTTTTTAATGTATGAGAACTTAGGGGTTAGTTAATGAATGCATTTGATTTTACTTGAGGATCCATTCTTAAGTATATATTCCTTTAATTGCTAAGTCAGCAACTAATTAAACATATGTACTGATTTGAAAGAATATTATCATTCATGAACTAGGACAAGCTGACTTTAATTAGGACCCCTCATCAGGGTATTGTTCTCAGTACTGCTGCATGACAACAAGTATGTTCTGATATTGTATCTGACCCCTTCTCATGTGCCTGTTCCCCAAAGCAGGAAAAAATGGTTATAAAATAATTGGAATAATATGTATTGTCTAATCAATTTAATATTTGGAAGGAGTGGGGTTCTTGTTAATTTTACTTCTTTTATTGAGAGTCTTTTATTGAGAGTACCAGTAATGGTACTGTTTTTCTATCTAGCATTGCCTGCAATGTAGGAAGCAAAAGAATCCCTGCCAGAAGGAGACTTAAATCCATAATCTAGACCATGTACATAAACCCAATCTCAATATTCGAATTAATAGATTAGCCAATATATTCAGAGTCGAACCCACAACCTGAATCATGCAGGTCTTACCTCTAAATCATTAGGCTACACCCTTAGATGCTACTCACTTTCTTTGTCAATATAAATCACGGTTGTTAGTTTGTTAGATATTTTTCACAGATTTTTTTACCATGTTATGTCTTTCTCTCCTTTCCTTAATCACTCTTGTTAGTTTGATTATAATCATATATAGGAGTATTTTAGGAAAAGGAAAAACAAAATATTTATCTTAATTTTGAAAGAGTGATTGTCACTAACTTATATGAGATGGCTAGTGATGTATAAATACACTAAATCTCTTTTGTTTATTTATTTTGTAGAGATGCTTATAGTGTATAAATACATTAAATCTCTTTTATTTTATTTAATTAGATTTTAGAAATGCTTATAATATATAAATAGACTAATCATATTCAGTTTATATTTATCACTAAGATATTCAATAAAATAAGGATTTCCTAATTACAACCTAACAAGGACTCTACAATTAATCCTACATGGAATTGAACACAGACAGCTTGATAACCTGTAAAAGGAGCTCATAATCAGATAAACAAGTATCTTCTCTCTTTTTCTCTTTTCTGAGTTTTACCTGCAATTTTACTCTCCCTCTCTCTCGATATCCGACTTTGGTATCGGAATGGTTACATCAGCTAGCCATAATCCATGCCTTTAATTAATCTGATTGCCAGTTGTGCATATATGATTCAATGACAATTAAATTCTTTTATTGCCTAAAATAGATTAATTACTAAAAAAAGTCAAATATTTCCTTAAAACTTTTCAAACGATTAATATATAAGATATTAAGGAGTGTAACATCTAAAGAATAGAAACCATATTGTAAACCACATATGTTAATGGGTTTCACCACCACTCATTGTCACGGATTCTTTTCCACCTAACCAACGTATACCATCAATAGTGAAATGAATGTCTCTATTATCTTGAGAATTAATATTTTATTCTTTAAATGAGTAAAAATTAATATTGTCATGTTTAAAACTAAGTCAACACTCTTAGTTATAAAATTTATTAAGATTAAGATAAGATATTTGATTCTAAATAAAAGTAGTATATTACCCTTCATCCGCTTTGAAACGCAAATAAACTTAACTTTCTATATTGTTGATGGCGACTATTATATGGACGGTCACTGAGAGTACAGTACCGCGCAATTCAAGTTCCTCGACCGGTCAACAAGTGCACCGAGCACACGGTGGAGCAGGTGAGCACGCAATTAAAACCCTCATGCACGTCAAGGTGGAATTCAATACAACGGTAAAAATTACTCCCAAATTGAGTATTCTCAGTATTTTCATTTTGCGTATTTTAAAATTTTAATTAATGAGTTAAAATTTTGTAAAAAAAATAAAAAATGAATTAATTCAAGTTTTTGTTTTTTTTTTTAAAAAAAGAAGATAATTAATCACACAAAACGATATGGCGCGGTGGTGGTCGATGACAATTGGTGGTGGTTATGGTTTGCTTAAAACTGGTAGATAACTGGCTCTTGTTGTGACAGAAGAAATAAGAAAATGAAAAAAAGTCAAAGAAAAGCTGGCCAATATATTGGTTATTCTCTTGCTGACTCATAGAGAGCTAGGCGTAAGTGGCGGAGTCAGGCTCCAAGGGTTCGGAGGACACTGTTTATTCCCATAAATTTTCTTTCAAAAAAATCACGCTGTTGTGATTAACAGGCCATTTTTTTAAAAAAAATAATATATTTTTATTTTATCTCGATTATTAGGATGATAAAAACTTTTAGAGCTCATTCTGAATCAACAAGCTTATACAAGTTTATATCAATTCGAGGTTTTTTTAACTATTTTGTGTATCATAAAAAAAATATTTTTGAGAGATTAATTTTCTTTTCAAAAATTTACCCATAACCTATAAAATAAAAGAGATTTATTTCAATGCAAAAAAAAAAGAACAAATAATTTATAATATTAAAAATAATCCAAAATTTCAGTAGCCAATGACACTTAATTATTCAATCATATAAATAAAAATAATTATTTTATTAAAAATTTTAAATCACAATTTCACATCGGAGCTGTTTTGAACTATTTTATATATCCACTATAAGAGACTCATTTTCTTTTAAAAAATTTATTCACATCTTCTAAAATAGAGAAAACAATACAAAAGGTATATAAATATATATATAATTAATAATTTATTAATTTATTTATTTTCTTGAATAAATCTAATTACATACAGATTATTTATATGAAAATTTAGAATCTAAAAGTTGATAAAGAAAGTTTCTTTTTATTCAAGATTTTTATTTTAAAGGGAAAGATTTTTATATTATTTCTAAAAGGAAAACTTTGTTTTTTCGGGTGGGCAAACTATATTCTATTTTGAAATCCTTAACTAAATCTATTTAAATATTTAAATATATATATAACTAAATCTATTTAAATATTTAAATATATATATATTAATATTATTTTTTTTTCTGTCCCACCCTCAGGGTATTGTGCATCTGCCCCTAGCTACGGGAAGAAGGGTTATTTTTGACGGATTCATATGCTTTAAATATTTTATACTTTTAATTAAGTTTAAAGTTTCTCCTTTTATCTTTAGTTATAAGTCATTTACAGATATTTTATCAATATTAAGGTAAAATATTTTTTTCAAAAATATCCCTATGTAAAAGCACATTAACAATAAAAGATGGGAAAATGTCATTTTATGATGAGAGAGAGAAAGCACGAGTAATATGAAGAAAAATAAATACACAAAATATCTATTAAACCATCGATCATGATTTATAATAAGGAAAAAAACCCAGCAAGGTCAAATATAGTATAATAAGGAATGGAAGGAGTAATGTAGAATTTTGCCCTTTATTTTATATTCCATTCCAAGTACGGGTACTTTGCATGGTCAGAAATAGAGAGGTGTGCTCTCTCGATCTATATTTTTGACAATCTTGTTTGGTATGTTAATGAACACAAACCAACTCAAAAGCTGACATGATTAAATCATATGGATGACTTAGAGATAATATTAGAAATATATTTGGTAAAATGTTTCTAATTAAACATTAAAAATGATTGTTTATTTTATGAACTTTAATTAAGACATGGATATTCCTTCATCTACCCTAATAATTCACGTAAAACTCCTTCTACAAGTAAATTTTTATAATTCATGAAACTACCCTACGAATTCCTCCATAATTAAGAGATTCATATAACTCCTGAAATTTTTAGGAGACAGGAAAAAAAAAGTTGAATGAAAGAAAGAAACTTCTTACTCTCTCTATATTTTTTTGCTGGTTTTACTTATATTTTACAAAGAAATGTGACATTATAGGACAATATAAAAGGTGAATAAAGATAGATGGATAGAAATAGAATAAATGAAATAGCATTTATAGTTTAATTGTGTTAATTGGTTTCATTTATTAATAAAAACAAAGGTCAGTCATTTAATTGTGTAATCCAGGACAGAGATACAAACTAACTACTCCTCTGGTTCATAATGTAGGTCGTTTTAGACCTTTTCACATGAATTAATTATATAAGAAAAATTCATTGATTTAGTCAAAATATCAAAAACAACCTGATTTAAAATACTTAGAAAATTGGAGTAAGAAATAAACACGAGAGTAAGAATGGAAAAAGTACAATAAATACTCATGAAATTTTGTAAAACGACTTATATTATGAAACAAATTTAAAGGTCTAAACTGACCTACATTTTGCATGGGAGAGTGTAATAAAAGTTGCAGGGGTACTGTTTGTCTCTTAATTAGTACCCATTTAAACCCTTAATGGGCATGAATTTGTGCAATTAATCCCAATGGTACCCCAATACAATATTACTATTTTTGTCTGTCATATCTTAACTTGTATAATTTTTTTTAAAAGAAGATTTAATTTAATTTATTGCAAACATAGTTCATTCAATTTTTCACAAAATTTTAAGTAATTTAGAAAATGAAACATTTATTTCCATACCTTTCAAATCGAAATAAAAACATACAAGATAAAAGAGTACAATAATTATTCCCATCACCCTTAGCATATTTCATTGTCGCGACGGCGACAAATTAAGGCAGTGTGTGTACTGCTAGGGAGAGAGAGAGAAATGGAAGGAGACAACACAAATGAGGTCTACAGAGAGTGCCTAAGAAACCATGCAGCCAGTCTTGGCAGCTATGCAACTGATGGCTGTGGAGAGTTTACTCTCGATCAATCTTCCGCCGCCGGCTTCCTCCAGTGCGCCGCCTGTGGCTGCCACCGCAACTTTCACCGTAAAGTCACCAAATTAGAATCGATTAGCTTATACTGCAACCGCACAGCAGCAGCCAATCATAATAATAATATATGTAATAACGAAGTCGTGTTGCCGGAGTCGCCGGAGTCAGACTGCAGGATTAGCGGCAAGAAGAGGCACAGGACGAAATTTACAACAGAACAGAAGGAGAAGATGCTGGCATTTGCTGAGAAATTGGGATGGAAGATGCTCAGGAGAGGCGAAGAAGATGAGATTGAGAATTTCTGCAGAGCCGTCGGAGTGAGTAGGAAGGTTTTCAAGGTCTGGATGCACAACCATAAGAGTATTTCTACCTCCGCGGCAACCGGCAATGCCTATTCGCTCACTGATCAATAAATTAACTTATAAACAAACGGTGAGAACCCTACTTGATCATCAAATTCTTTGAGAAATTTAGTTAATTAATCCGCTCATGAATTATTAATTATAATTTGTAACTAAGAGCAGGTTTTAATATTCCCCATGATTTTCAGTTCTTGTATAGCATGTTGATTGTACTTTGAATGTTCTCACCTGGCCGGGAGACCCAAAATTAATCAAGACACTTTTGCAATATTCTGATTTTGATTGAAAAAGCAGATTTGATATTGCCAAGTTTGTGTTCTCCCAACCAAGCTAGCACTGTACATCAATGACATCCATCCAAAACTCTAGACCATCACCAAGTTTTAAATCCAGGTTAGATATGAAACTATGATCAAAATATAAGTCTTTTATTTTTATATATGTATAGACCAATATTGGGAGTAATTTAGCTGAATTAATTTGTTCATAATCTGAGAAATTTTTTTACTCGAAAAAAATTTGTTTGTTTGTTTGTTTTTTATATATTTATTTTTTAATTGTGAATGTTTATTCTATATGTATATTCTTTTTAATAATTATCTCAAATGATAATAAAAAAAATATTATTTTTATTGTGATTAAGGACGGAGAAAGTTAGGTACCCATCATACATTGGACCATACTAATAATGGAAAAACAGAGAGATTCTTGGAAAGATGAGACGGGAACATGGTGTTTTTGTCCAAGTATTGAGATGGGTATCCACAACCATTATAGGCTGATTATGTGCTTATATGATTAGTCTTCTTCGTGGAGAAGATGCATCCCCTATTCCCCGTTTCTAGCAACATCTCGGTTTCCACGTGTTTCACAAGTCACCGTCATCTATAAGGTCAATTTCGGTACATACACATATTTTTCTTGGTATATCTAGTTCGGAAACTTAGTTTAAGTGATTATAAAAAATACCATTCCAGCGTTATTTATAAATCGTTTGAATTCATTTTTCACGTCATTAAATATAAATTATAATTATTAATTTATTAGATATATATATACTTATCATTTTATATCGATTTCTTTTTTCCCTAAACATGATTGTTAATTTAATTAGAATTATAAATGGAGACAATTTAGACAAAAAATATATTATCTTAATTTTGTCAAAATGATTGTTAATGATTTATAAATAGTGTTGGAAGGAGTCCTTTTTAAAAAGATTTTTGAATTAAAAATTAATTTTTACAGTTTTTTTTTAATTAAGATATATGCTTATGCTTTGATATACTACCTCTGTTTTTTAAAAACATTGTTTTCAATTATACAAGAATTTATTTAGATTTACTACTAAAAATGGCACCAAAATAATTTTACACTAGTTCATTTGATATCATCAAGGAAAAAGAAATATTCCCTCCGTAAGGAAACAAATATTATATATTTCATTTTGAATTGTCCAAAATTGAATGTTTCATTTTCTAAATTAGTAAAAAATTTATAAAGAAAATGATAATGCAATGCGTTAATGAATTAAGTCAAACTTTTTTATTAAAATACGTGTAAGTTAAATTGGGATATTCAATTCAAATCGAAGGAAGAACAACTTTTCTTTTGAATTCAATTTTTTCTGAAGGAGACACCTTTCTTCATTTGGAGTTTATTTTGTTTTGACTAGATCAATATTTTTTATATAAAAGTTTAAATTAGAATAACTTTAATATAACTATGTTAATTTATATTACAAATTTTAATTAATTTTTTAAAAATTAGACATTCAATTATGCACAAAGAAATAAAGGTAGTTAGCTCTCATATATTAATTTATACATGAGATGTTGAATTCAAGCATACCACAAAAGATACCTTTTTTTAATATTATAGCGTCAATTAGATTCTCTAATCTTATATGTTTTATGGTTTTGTTTTTGGGCACCACTTCTCTTTTTTAGATTTGGTGTTCATATCCCACACTACGAATAAGTAAAGTCAAAAGTTGGGGGCATAAACGAGTTTGAGTCGAGCCCAAATCTATAGGTTCAAGCTCGACTAGTTAAACTTTTCTTAGGCTGGGTTTGTGCTTAAGTTTGGGCAAAGTCTAGACATCCAAACCACTGTTTTTTAGATCGAACTAGTCAGATAATGAACTGATCATCAAATCGGTTCAAAAGAAAGGTATTGAACCGTTTTCCATCAAAACAGTTCTCTAAATAAAAAATTAAAATGGATTGACAGGTTGGATCAGTGATCGGTCGGTCTGATACTGAACCAACCAATTTTCAAAATACCCAAATTGAGGACAAATTTCATCAAAAAAAATTTAAATATACTTTAATATTAGATCATTCTTCAATCAAATTATAAATTTACTCATTTAGTTATTTTAAAATAAAAAAACTTACTCAGAATATAATTCATTATTAAATATTTGTAAATAAATAAAATATTTTATAATCTTCATGCTTTACCCATACTAAAAATTATCATGTTTAAATCCCTATAAAATTGAACATATAATTATTAGTTATAAAACACTATTAATATCATATTTATAAATTTGATTTGAATATTATTATATCCTGAAAATATTACATCTTGTATTGCTGACAAAAAAAATTTATCGAAAAGAAATATAATTTTTATTTTTTATTATAATATTACTGGTTTAATTACTGTTCAATTACGATTGAACTATTAAAACCAGTAACTTTTCCGATTTAATATCCAGTCTAATTTTTTAAACATTGATCCAAACTTAGCTCGACTCATAAGGTTAAATGAAGGTTTGGCTTAGCTTTCAAGGTTGATCAAGTGTTTCGGAAACACTAAACATTAGTTTAAGTTTGTTTGAACTCGGGATCATGTTCGAATTTGGACTCTTTTAAACTAGAAAAGAAATAATGAAAAATAATAAAACATCCACACACAACAATGATGGACATACAAATATATATATATAGTTATAGTTATAGTTATATTTATATGGAATTGCTAACAAGCGCACCTCTGGTGTGTGAGCCTGTGTACGGAAACTAGCGAAACAACGTCGTGCTATTTTTTTTTTTGAAAAGTCACCTGTGAAACGATGTCATTTCACAAGTTTTGGGAAAAAAAAAAAAAACAATTGCAGAGAAGCGTTGAGCAAAGAAGTTGCAAAGGAGCACCGAGCAACGCGAGGAGCTTGTGAGGGGCATCGAGGTGGGGAAGGATGCAGATTTGGGGTTCGAGGAATAGGGCGCTGGGGTGGGGTGGCAAGGAGTTGAGGTGGGGCTCTGGCGATGGCGAGGGTGGTGGTGAGGTGGGGCGTGGCGGCGATGGTGAGGGTGGGGTTGTCGAAGGATGCTACTTCGTCGGCCATCGTTGCTATATTTGTGCTTCTACTCGGTCAAAATTGAATATTTTATTTATTTATTTATTTATTTTTGAATTGAAAGAAACGATGTCGTGATGGGCTTGTCCTGCATCGAACACTTCGTTCGTGTGACGCACCACACACTGCATCACTACTCTTTATATAAATATATATATATATATATATATATATAAATATATATATATATATT
>JAOXNR010000617.1:0-10878 GCA_028571225.1 Parsonsia alboflavescens
TCAATCAAATTTCTAAAAAGTGTTTGTCAAGTTAATTGTTCTAATGCAATACAAATGAGGGACTATTTATAGGCTCAACCCTAAACATGATTAGGGACTTAATTTGGCCTCTTAAGCTAGCTTAGAACATAAAGATAGCAGCTAACAATAAGTGGAAAAGTCCAACTAAAGTCAAGACAATTAGGCTGCCAAAAAGAAAGGATTATTTTCGAAAATTTCTGGCAATTTTTCACCAATTGTCCAGCTCGTCCAGCCACACTTTCAATGCTTCAAATGGCTTGATTTATTGCTTAATCACTCATCCTTGATGTCCTCTATCATCCATATGTTGTACACTTTCCTTGGTTCAGTCTCCATTGATGGTTGTGCTTCATACAAAGTTGCAAAGTCAAGCATTTCTTCTCTTCCTTGCACAGATGCGATTAATGCTTTCCTTAACTTATTTGGTCTAGCTCTTGTGATAGGTCCAGCTGGTATGATTGGCATTGAATCTCCATCATAATCCATTTCAATACACTATATAAAGGTTTATAATTAATTACTAATCTGGGTGCTCCCCGCTCTTTTTCAGCATTATTATTTACATAAAAGGCTGAACAGCTCCATGGTGATAATCTTCTTATTTAATAAATCCTAAATTTCTTTTTTACAACTTTCAATTAATTCCTTATTCATTTGAATAGGCCTAGCTTTAGTATGATTATTCTTTTCATCAAATTCATCTATGTAAGGTAATTCTACTTTATGAAATCTTCTATTCCCAAAGGTTGTAGGTACATCTGAACATACTTCCTTTTTAATTTGATTTTAAAATTCAAAAATTTTATTTTTAATTTCGTGATTAAGCAATTGATTTTCAATTCTTTTATACTTAATTTCTTCTTTCAGAAAATTAACTTGATTTAATTTTTTAGTTGTTTTATCTTTTACAACATCTGTAAATTTACACATAGGTTTATTGAGAAAAGGGAAAGTAATACTAATTGTGCCCGTCTTAGTATGAATTCCTAATTTATCTTATTCAAATGGGTAAATCTGATTGATAAAAGGAGTTCCTAATATAATTTATTCATTCAATTCTTAACTCAAAATGAAAGAGTTATTGAAACAAAATTGTTTATTGCAAATATGGGCTTTAGACAATTTGTAATCTATTTTCAATCTATTTCCTGATGCGGAATACAACTTAGTAGAAGTTTTTTCATAATATCTAGTTGGTATTAATCCTTCTTAAATACAATTTTGATTTGCTCCAGAGTCTAAAAGAGCAATACCTTCAATTACAAAATCTCCAATTTTCAAAATTATAGGTTTATACCAATTTTGAAAAGTTGTATGCTTAATTGTGTCTATAAATTTTATTTTATTTGATGTTTCACATTCATCTTCAATTTCTTTTAGAAAAGGTTTTGCTTCTGCAAATTTTAATTTATTAATTCTTCATTAATATTACTAATTTCTTCAGTATGAATATTATCAATTTCTTTTAGTGTTTTTATTTCTTCTCTAATTTGTTTTATTTCTAATCTTAAATCTTCTAGAGTTATTTCTCTATTTTTCTGTTTGAATTTATCAAATACTTCTTTAATACTAAATGACTCTCTTTTTTTTTTTTTATCAGAGTCACTAAATAAAGAGTCTTTTAATTTAGCCAAAATATTCCTTTTTAACTTTTGGATCTTCAATTTTCTCTAATAATTCAAAAAATAATTCTTTATTTTCCTTAGGCAATTTGGTAAAACAAATCATATTACTTTTACAATTATCATCAATACAATTGCAAATTCCTTCAAAATCACTAGAATTATCAGATTCACTATTTGATTCACTGGTTGAAGTGTCTATCAATTCAAATATATTATTTTCTAATTCAGTTTCTTTATCAGTTTCAGGGTTATCAAGTATTTGATACAATGTTTTCCTTTATATTTTCATCTCAATCTAATTGACTAATCTTCTTCTTTTTATTTGCTAATTTAGGGCACTTATCAGCTCTATGTCCCTTTTTTCCACATGAATAACATTGTATTTTATTTTTTTCTGTATTTTAATTACCAGACTTTCTTTCTCTAAATCTTCTAGTTTCATTTTTATATTTTTTTAGGTTTGTATTCTTTATTTCTTTTAGGTTTTTTCTTCTTATCCTTTAGTCTTCTAGAAGGTGGATCTAAAGGAGCGTAGCCAAATATTTCACTCAAATTTCCTAATTCTTTTTAGAACTTTTATGATATTTCTTCAATTGATTTTTTAATTTCAATTCAGTGCAAATATTTAATCCTACAATATTCACATAATTTATGAGTTCTCCATATGTAAGTAATTCATCAGGTATATTATTATTAAAATCTTGTTTCAATTTTTTTGTAACGTTATTTGCAAATAAAGGAGGTAAACCTGAGACAAATCTTTCTTTCCAAAAAGCTTCATGACAATATTTATAAGCATTACTTTTGTTAAAACATATCTTTATGCCATCTAAAATCATGCAATTTCGGAGAAGTTAAATTTGTTAAAATTTCACTACTTCTATCTTGAAATGCTAACGCGTCACCAACAAAATGCTTAGTTATTGCAGATAAAAGTCTACTAATTGCATCTGACACTTCTTCAATTGTAGTAATTTCTTGACCATTTTCAATTTTTACTTTTGAAATAATTTTTGTGGATTTTATAATTTTTATTACTTTTGAGAGATAAGAAATTATCCCACCAACATCTTAAACTTCCAATAAATCCTACAATTAACATCCATGCTATATTTTCTTCATCTTTACTAGTATTAGATGCTTTGTAGGCAGTGCGTGCCATAGACATTTCTTGAAGCAAATTAAAAATTTGGTGTTCTGCAAATCCATCTAAATTCCATTCAGTTATATCATCTCCTAAATAAGCGGATTCTAATGTTAAATGTCTTTAATCAAATTGAATATCTGGGAAAGAAGGTTTTTTACAATAATTTTTCATGTGATGATAAGGTTTTTCTTTTCCTAATTTCCAATTAATTCTTTTTCAGAGTTAATTGTTTGGATTTTAGTTCCACTGCTACTAGCTTTCATTTTTTGTTCAGAATCTATTTTTGTTAATCTTACATTAATATCGTTTAATAGGCTTATATCTTCTTTAGAGAATTTAAATTCTTTACCAAATGTTATGCTAGCATCTTCAAATTCTAAAGGTTTAATAATTAGATTTCTACCAAAGATTCTGTTTTAGGATTATAAGCTTTTAATTTCAATTCTCTATTAGTTTTTTCACTATTTATTCTTGTAACTTCATTTGCTACTTTTATTAATACTTGATTAGTATAATTATTTTGTGCAATTACTTTGTTAATGTCTTTTACTTTAACATCTATATTTTCTATTTTTCCATCTAATTTAAATGATGAGGCTACAATTGTTTGATTTTTATGAACTATTTCGATTACTTCTACAGGTGGCTTAATTGATTCTTTTACTTCACCTTGACTAGTATACCATTTCGGGGCTATAACATTAATAGATCCTAGTAAGTCTAATCTTCTACTTCGATCCAACCAATCAAAGAAATCTAAATGTTCTCTTATAATTTTCTTATCCTTATAATATCTTTTTTAATTCAATAGTTCTTTTTTTGGGGACTGTGCTAAAAAATCAATCTCTATTAATCCTATCTATTAATACAACCGAAAAAACAGTATCATTAGATAAAGAATTTGGAACGGTTTATCTTATGAACCAACAAACAATAAATTTGCATAAATTGAAATTTAGATATTACCATATTGGATTAGTTAAAATAGCAATCAAACCACTTTTTACTCTAGTAGGACGCAACACACCTGTTCGTCTTGTACTAAGAGATAGTAGATGGTTAGACTTTAAAAGCAGTATAATTGCAGTACTTGAATCTGATATTGGTAATCGACCAGTTTACTTTAATTGTTATCCTAATTGTTCTTTGGATTTGCATGACCCCACATATTTTAAAAGCTTTAACTTTAAATTTGCAAGCTAAGAATTATAATGTTGAAATAGGAACTAGAGGTATGGTTTTGATTTATAGAATTTATTATAAATTGATGAAAACCACAGTAAACCCAAAAGCAATTCAGTATTCAAATCCAAATGAAACTTTGTTATTAGAAACTAACTTTTTAAGATTTAGTACACATGTACCTAGAACCCTTAAATGGGGTGAAGTATTGGAAAATAAAAATTATAAATGGAATTTTATTAGAATAAATGAAAGAAAATATCAGGAATCCAATACCTTAGAAAAAATAATTGAAACACCAGATGGTGGTGTTCAACTAGAATTTAAGAGACCAGTTGCCTTAGTAAAAAGTTGAAAATCTTTTTCTGAAGCATCTATTAGTTATTCTCCTAAACTGGAAACGAATAGAAACACTAGACTTAATAGATTTGCTAGTGTAGTTTTCAACAAAGAAATTCCTAAAGTAAATTATGAAGATAATATTAGTCAAGTTTCTGGAAGCCCAATATATTCAGAAATGAAAATGGAACAAGTATATGACCAATTATTAGTAATTAAACTTGCTTGAGTCATGGCCTAGTATGGTTTAATGTATACGCAAATGTATACCTATCTATGACACATGGACACATTTTTAAGGCTATAAGTCTTAAAGTACAAACTCATGGTTATAACTTTTCACCAGTTTCTCAACTTAAGATCTTGACATAATGCCAATCCTTCTTGGATACAGACTCCTATAAGGTGTCCGTAAGTATATTTATCATTTTGAATGGTCACTCCATCATGAGCCATTCTAAGAGTTTTCTTAACTCTTTCTGCAAATAAATATGATAATCCATCTATAAATTTGGATTTCCAATGTTCATTACTATTGCCACTTAAATTAGTGACTCTTGCTAGGAATACATCCTTATACCAACGAAAGTTGGTTAAAGAATGACACTTTAGGTTTTGTAAGAGAGTAGTTACTTTTTCATCTTGGTCAAATATTTGACCTTTAAAGTGATCTAAAATAGTGCATATCAATGTATATACACCATCTCCAACTTCATGCACCATCTCTTGATTAGATGTGCCTTCTTCAAGTTTAACAATTTTCTTGGCATTTAATATTTCATGCCTTTGAGATGGAGTTAAGTATTATCCGACCATCTTTGCAGGGTATCTGAAAATCCATAGGTAATCATTTCAATATTGACTCTAAGTTATTTCAACGTTTACATTAATATCCTATGAAGGAGATTATGGATTGCTCCATCAAAGAATCCATCTAGATTCCATTCATAAATGCTATTAGCAAAATAATTATTCACGATCGTACTATCATTCTCTTCATATAGGAGATCTGCAGGCGATGGTCTTCTATAATAATGATGATCCAACCTCCTCACTATATTCTGCCCATATTTGAGCCTGTTAACTTCCAAGAAATTATCCTGGAGTTTATTTAGTTCTTTTTCAAAGAAATCTAATTCTTCCTCTGATGTATCCTGAGAGTTTTCACTCAAAGAAGAATCCTCTTCTTCTTGTTCTTGCTTGTTCAGAACACTAACTTGCAAATTTTTTAATTTCTCTTCTCGTGTTTTAATCAAGCTGTTACTAGGATACACTTCTACCTTGAACCCATTTACTTCCATTGGAGGTCTTATACTGGGTTCTTTTGAGGAACTTGGAGATTTTGTCTCCCGAATCTTGGGTATTTTTATTATATACTCCTCAAGTGATTCAATATTTGAACCTATATGTTGAAGATATAAATTAGTATAATTCAACTACTTAAAAATATTATATATATCTTTCATAGTTGTCTTCATTTCTGCTTTTAACCTTATAAAAACAGATGCTTCCAAAGTCCCATCACCTTGTTTTAAGACTAATGGTTGTGAACGAGGATATGTAGATCTTAGTAATCTACCTTCTCTAGTTTTCCATGATTTAGTTATCATGTCTAACTTTTGTCTTGTTTCTAAGACATAAAGGTTGTGAAACACGGGATAAAGTATCATATAGTATTATACTTCTCTAGATGAGCATAATATTTCTCTTTCCAGGCATAAAAAAATTAATTATCAAAGATAGAGAAATACCTGTCTCTAAATGGTTTATTGCTAAGTTCATTAAATTCTTCACTTAGCAAAAGTTTTATTGGACTTTATAGGGCTATTTTTCCTTAAAAATAGTATAAATATCTCCATCTTCTTGTCGAGAGGTCTGCAAAACAGTTGAGTTCTTTAGATAAAGAAAAACCTTTGAGTTGTATTATTGAGCTTTGGCTTAATGAAACTTCTAAAAATAAAGGGAGTTCCAGTTTTGTATTAATTTAAGATTGAGATCTAAAGACTAAGTTGTACAATTTTATTAAGTGTCCATGCTAAACAAAAGTATATAGGATAGTAGGAGAATTTTTATTTGTATTTACTTCAAGAACATATGATGTTTGTTGGCATCAATGTTAGATACTTGAAAGGTATATTCAAGAATAAAAGTTCAAAGTTCTAATGAAGTAGAATTAAGAGAAGGGAATTATTTCCTAGAATCTCTATTAACAATTTTAGCCTCTACAATTCTTAGGATCCTTATTGTAGTGGGAGATTTTTAGAATTCCGATAAGTAATTTGATAATGTCTTTTGACAACAAATCGAATTATTCAGAATTAGAAACTACCAGAAACAACAAGAGTTATCCTAGATGCTATTTACAAGATATTGATTTTGGTAATCAATACTAAATTGAGTCTTAGGACTTGATTGAGTAGATACAGTACAATTACAAAATAGAATCAATAGCATAAATATTGTAAAATATTTAGTCTTTCTATAGACTAAAGTTAGCGTCAGTCCTAAAGAGAGCATATATTTATTATGAAACTTTTCGAAGTCTTATAGATATCGATTAAACGTAGATGCACTCTAGATGAATAAGAGTCTAATGATTGTTATGAATGACATTCTATTTTTGAAATAGAGTAATGTCACCAAGATAAAGAGTCTATATGTCAATATGAAATTGTCATAAATGATTTGATGATAAGTTAGCAATACTCTGTATATTAGATTCGAAAGAATTAGATATACGAAAGAGTATTAAATTTATTAGACATCACATGCTCATGACAAATTGGCATATATGTAAAACATGTCCAATCCAAAGAACATTTGTTAAATTCAAATATTTGGATTGTGATATTTCCTTTTGTGTTATGTGAATTATGTTCTAATTGCTTTGCAATTTTACAAAGGACTAATATTAGTTAGACTCATGTGGACGGTAGTTAGATAAATGATTGAACATATTATAATTAGGTATTTTGCAAGTACTAGAGATTATATATAATCATTTTAGAAAGTCACATTATATTTGTAAGTTTTCGGAAAGATTGAAATAGAATCTAATCCTTTATGGATTCGTTCTATCCTATCCAAAATAAGTAATTACAAATATTTGTTCCATTTGTCACATATCAGAGTAGTAGCATCGGAAGTGATTATAGAGGAATTTTTCTTTAATTGTTTTTCTCATAATTACATTGAAAAATGCTTAGCATATGACCACCAAGAGTTACTGACGATAAGGGTAACTTAGGATTCTAATTAAGCAAGAATGAATGCACAATAGAGATTCTATGTATCTCTTAGTATTAGTTCTAGTGGAAATTATCGATGAATAGTTGAATGTTTTATAACATTCAGATAACTATGTCAGATATAATTGGCCAGATATTTACACTGCTTCGTGATCTGAAATATATAAAAAGGCTATGGACAAAAGAGTTGCTTAGTGTCTCTCAAAATAAGTCTAGTAAAGCTATTCAAGGATTCTCTAAACAATTGAATGTCCTTGTGATCATTCAGATAGTTGTAAGAGAAATGAAATTACTAGATAGTCTTATTTGTGTGAGAGACCTAGCATCTATAAACGGTTTATCTAGTAGTTCTTTTCTTAGAAACTCTAGAACAATTGAGTGTTTAAGAACATTCAGATAACTGTATGAGCTATGAAATGATTAGATAGTCTTATTTGTGCAAGTGGGAGTCTATTGGGAATTATGCCCAAAAAGACTATCATTTTCTAAGATAATGGGCAAAAGACTATAATCTTTATAAATAAATACATATTAGCACAACATGTAATAATCCAAATTGATTTAAATAGATGATCTGTGTGTTGGGACGTTCAACATAGTAAGGCACGGATCACCAGAAGTTTAAATCATAAGGAGTTCATTCTTGGCCAAGTAATGGAATTGGGAGTTCCATTGAACAAAAGTCAATACACATTTGTCTTCTTTAAGTAGGGTGACTTACCTTTACTCATTGGGTAGTGCTCCCGGACTATGTGTTAGCACATTTTGTATGTGTAAAATCGGACCATTCAGTGATTGTTCTCTAAAGGTACTTCAAAGAAGAGAGAACTAATATCACTGTTGCTACTGCATAGACAAGTCCCCATGAC
Organism: Parsonsia alboflavescens; assembly: GCA_028571225.1. Classification (NCBI taxonomy): domain Eukaryota; kingdom Viridiplantae; phylum Streptophyta; class Magnoliopsida; order Gentianales; family Apocynaceae; genus Parsonsia; species Parsonsia alboflavescens. The sequence goes on from JAOXNR010000617.1 coordinate 8,432, forward strand.
ATGAGTACGGGTTGGGGGTCTGGCAAAGCTAGTTCCCTATCCTTTGATATGCTATGGGTGCAATCTTATTATGGACATCAATAGCATTGTATGTTAGATACTTGGAGTTAGTTAGTTAAGACAGACTCATACAATAGGATCTCTATGCCATTTCATTTATGAGATGGGTTAATTGCCCCTTTGTGTGTTGTTCTTAGTTAGATCATGGAACCCAAGGCCTCGATAGTACAATTGTTATTGTACTGAATATTCTTTTAGTGAGTGTTCATTGTGATTAAATGGAAATAGAACTAGATACCTAAGGATGGTAGATGCTATTGAGTAAGACGAACCCAAGACCTAGGCTCAATAGTGGGTGTTACATAGAAGGACAAATGTATCATTACACCTGTAGATCAAAGACTAAAGGTTGAGATTTATCTCAACAAGCCTTCCATTTCTACAGCAATGTATTATGGAGTACATCATTCTCTTATAGTGATAATAAAAGGTGATTAGAATGACTAAGGTAATTACTACTATGTAGGAAGGGTATTTTGATCATTTTATAGAGCTATAAATATTGTGTCTTAAGGTCCCTGATCTAGCCCTATTGAGCATGAATGATTCTATGTCATTCTCAAATAGGAGATTGTGGAAGGTATTAATTTTATTCTCAATAGCATTAATTATTCATTAAGGATTTAATTAATCTTTGAAATTAATTATTTGAGCTTGAATAAAATTAATTAGTTATTTTATTTACTCTTACAATTAATTTAGACTTAAGTCCATAAAATTAATTATTGTTTGGCTTGAATAAAATAATGAGTGGCTAGTTATTTTATTTATTCTATAAATAATTTGCACTTAGGTCTGTAGATTAATTATTGTTGGGCTGTAATAAAATAATGAAGTGGATATTTATTTTTATTAATCTTATAATTAATTCGAACTTAAGTCCATGAGATCAATTATTTGATGGGCGAAAAATAAAAATAAATACTAGGCTTTTAATTAGCGGGCCAAAATATTTAGGGTCCATGATCCAAAGATTAATTATTGGATCTTTAATTAAATAAAAAAATTGTTGGCCTGATGGGCTACTGGGCTTTTGGCCCATAGAAAACCCATATTTCTAATTTAGTTATTTTAAAGGATTATTTATAAATCCTGTAATAACTAGAATAGTAAAAAAACAATAATTCCAAAGCCCTAGAAAAATAACAACAGATGTAATTTTTCTCTCCGAAGAAAAATTACAGTGAGTCTATTTTCCTCCCCTCCACTCACAAAGATTCTCCGATCTTCTATTTCCTTTCTATTAGATAGGGGATAGATTAGAAGATTTTTTGCATAGTAGATCAAGACGTCCAAATCCATTCCGCAGGATAAAATCTCCGTAAACTTCAAAAAGGTATCTTTCTCATCTTCTTATGTGAGAAATTACTTTTAAAATCCTGGGACACGGGATCTTGTTTCCTCGTGAATTTGGAATCTTGTTCCCTTCATGTTGGCACCCCATTGGACCACGAATTTGCAAAGTTCTTTGGGTTTTATCAATTATTAGGATTTTGGAATATTATATAAAATATTGTAATCATTACTATTCAGATATATTGTTGCAAATTGTAATTAAAAAAAAATTGAGGTTTGAAGTTAATTTATTATGTGTGCAGAGTGTGAGCATTTTTTTATTAGTATTTTTTTTCATTCTTTTATTTTTTTATTACTAAGTCATTTCTACTTACTTCTTATATTCGAAGAACTTGTATATATACGTATAAATTGAGCTTCTTTTTCATGATTCGAACATGTTACATAAGGAAAAAATATCTTCAATACTATATCGAATGGCAAAATATTTAATTTCCCTATAAATCTTACTAAATAAAACAATATTACTTTTTAATTAAGGTAAGATAGATTATAAAGAATCTACTTAGATTAAATATTGCTTTTAAAATATTCTCGTAAGGGAAGGTATTATATATGGATTAATTATTTTTACAAAAGAAAATAATAATAATTTATAGGGTTATGTTTGCTTAAAACTAGTATAAATATCTCCATCTTGTCATGGAGAGGTCTGCAAAACAATTGAGTTCTTTCTGTAAAAAAGTTTGGCAGAGATTGTAGAAATGAATTTCAACGAAGGTTCTCAAGGACTGCCCCATGGAGAGCTCCCCAACCTCCAAGTTACCAGAGCAAAGTTGATGGCAACTAAAGGGTAAGCCTGTTGTATGACTGTGTTGTGCCAAAACTGTATTGTAACTTTGTAATAAGCTTGGTCATCACAACCCCAGTGAAACCATAGATTGGCTTCTTATTGGGGCCAAAGACTCCATGAATGATGTCCTTGGGCCCAATCGAACTCCCCTTGCATCTCCATGAAGGGAAATTGACCTCGAATCTACAAAGAAACGAGATCCAAATCCCAGAAAACGTTTACACAATGAGAATGAAAA
>JAOXNR010000618.1:0-10876 GCA_028571225.1 Parsonsia alboflavescens
GCTTTTTGCTTGTGTACATGAAGTGGATCACTTGTCTCCACCTATCTTGAGGTAAGGTTCATTATATCCCCCTCAAAGTGTATTCTTTTTTTTGATTTCTAATAAACAAGTAGGGATCCCCTGTCATCAAAGACGATGTTTGTTAAAAAATAAAAATCTAAACTAGAAGTTAATTTCTCTAACAAGATGGCATGATAAATTTAGCAGGTGATGGCTTCAACTGGCTAGTGCTCATAATGATATAACGTGAAAATTGTTCATTTCGATTGAAAGTGAGAAAAATGGCTCTCTCCATAAAAGTGTTAATCTAGTATTTTTTGGTACTTTGGTCAAATTTTTTGCTCCATTTTCAGTTAATAATGGTGCCATAAAATGTTTCCAATCTCTTTTGTGATGTAAAAACTTGAGAGATTTAGAAAATTTCGATTCAAATGAAACTCATTCGATCACTCATTTAGGCTCCTAAGATGTCACTTCACATAGATTTCACCCCAAACCATCCTGGCGAATTTCTTAAAATTAAGCCAACTTTGACCTTCAATTTCATCCTAATTTTATGTTCATCTTATTATATGATTACATCATTTTAACATTCTATAAGGTTCACAACTATAAAATTTGAGGTCGATCAGACCTCGTTTGGTTCCTAAACAAAATCTCGAACTAGACTGACAAACTCAAAATTCCCTCAAATTTTAAGCTAAAACAATAATAAAACCTAATTAATTCAAGAATGGAAAAATGACCAATTTAGTCCTTGTAAATGTTTCTTTTTTTTTTTTTTGGACTATGTAGAGCCATATATAAATATTTATATATATATATATATTATAAAAATATTTATATATTTTAACCTTTTAAGGTCCCATAACCTTTTTTTTTTTGGACATGCAAATCCATATCTTTTCTTTTATCTTTTAAGGTACCATAACTTTTTACCGGTGACCAACTAGGTCCTATAACATTTTACCACTGACCAATTAGGTCCAAAAGTGATATAAAGTTATGGGAGCTTAAAAAAAATAGGACTTACATGGTCAAAACAAAAAAGTTATGGGACCTTAAAAAATCAAAATAAAAAAATATGAACCTACATAGTCAAAACAAAAAAGTTATGAGACTAAATTGATCATTTTGAATTCAAGAATCACAATAAAAGATTAGTGATTCAAATTAACAAAATAATTTATACAATTTTAAGGGATTGTCAAATAATTAAACAAATGAATGCACAAATTGACAATTACACAAATAAACAAATAACAAAATCAATGATTTGTTGTTAAATGTGGTCGGGAAATTATGGCGTTACAAATTAGTTTTGGATATATATTTAATTTAAGCTATTTACAATTATCAATTCATATTTATTACTTTTTCTCATCTTATCCTCCATTTGATATTATCTTATAATAAAATATTATGTTACATTTATTGTGAATAAGAAGAAGACAGAAGGATATTTTAGACATAATATATATTATGTATTTAAAATTCATAATACATATGTGAAATGACAACTAGCAACTTTATTACGGCATAGGGGGTAATTTCGGTATGGTGTATATTACTTGCTTCAAATATTTATTTTCTTTTTTTTTTTTCTAGTTAACTTTGTTCTAATTAATGTTCATCTTGAAACAATAATTTCCATGGAACAGTAATGGTACTCTAATTTGAATAAATAAATAAATACATAAAGCCAAAACGCATATTCTTTTTTAAAATATATGACAAGCTAACTATACATATACCCAATTTTGAAACTAACCACATTAGTTCTAAAAAATAATATAGATCGGATTCATAGGACCTTGGTCTTTATTTGGTTATAGTAATACATACTTTTTTGGATCATATTTGGCTAGCTTGTTTAGATAATGACCACAAAGTTCACATTAATCTAGTCCATAGAAACATTTCCAAACTTGTAATAAGTTTTCACAAAATGTTAAACGGGTGAATTTGAAATTATGTCACGAAGATTAATTCCAAAGGCAAAATTATACAAACACTCCCTTTTCAACTGTCGCCTCCAATGTTTGTCCACAAACCCAAGACTCTTGGGTAGATCTCCTCATAGATGACTGCCCTTCTTGAGCATGGTCATACGACAATGGAACTCTACAGCGGGTGGTGTTGCTTCTGTGGCCACATTCAAATAAGTTTGACGATTGTGTCCTTCTCTTTTGCATATCGTGCAAGTTTTCCTCTATTGAAATTGTTCACTTCGAGATAGGAACTGACCTTCTTGTCGTCTTCCTACCCCCCTTTTTGCAAACGATGCATTTACAACCACATCTTCCAAACCTGCAATTCTATTCAAAGTTGAAGACAATAGAATAGGCTGTATCAAAGGTGCATATGCCTTCCTCAATATTTCCGTGTCAAATGAATTTGCACGGCACAGAGAATAGTAGTGAGCCCCAATTTCCCTATAATTCGAATTAAAGATGAGCAAAAACAAATTGGGATTATGATTTAAATCTATTTTCGAAACAATAGAGACGGTCCGGAAGCCGGAAGGTCGAACCTATCGGCTGTCTAGAATTTCAGTTTAAATTATACGAAGGTTTTTCAATACCTGGCAACAGCAATGGCATGTTTACATGCAATTCCTTTTATATCCCATCTCCGACATCCACATGTTCTCCGAATCATATCCACAACAGCATTTGCTTCTCGTGGGGGATTACCGACTACATACTTCTCCCTAACTCGAATGGATGTAGTACTCAGCCTTTGTTGGTCAACCAAAACAGCTTCCTCTCCAATCCGTTCCACATCACATTTGGTAATAATAATAGGCATTGCAATGGCTGCTTTTTCTCGACGTTTATTGAACCAACTCTGACACATACTCTTATAAAACTCATGATCGGATGTAATCGGCATTTTCCAAGCTTTCTTGATTTCATTGAAGGACTCCATGAGATTGTTTATCATTTGGTTGTATCGATTCTTCGGACAACCAACTCCTCTCGCAAACCCAAGTGTCGACTTTTTTTTTTCTTCAACAAGGAGAATGAGTTCCTTCAAGTTCAGCTTTCAATAAAGGAACCTCATCAATATGGTCTTCAATTAGGTTTTACAGTAGTTACAAAGGTAGTTGGACTGTTTTGAATGTTAAGGGCGATATAGTAACTACATGATAAAAGTGAATAAAGATTAGTTTTGTTTTTTCTTTTAGAGGAAATAGTCAAAATGGATATAGAGTGAAAAGTTAGTTTTAGAATTGGATAAATTATGAAATATTATACATATTTGGATAATATTGAAATCTTTCCCCTCAAATTGAATAAATATGAAAATGCCCCCTTAATATTGTATCTTAAATCAAATTAGCCAGCTATAGTTCTTTATTTCTGTATTTCTGTATTTGTATTTGATGACATGAAAATTGCTTTCCAATCATTTGCCTCAATTGATGCAAAATTTGAATCTATATCTATCTAGACTTGAGAGTCAATTGCCCAAATGACACTCACGATAGGAATAAATTTCAACATCCATCAAATCACGTTCAAGAAAAATTAGTGTATCTAATCGTCAACATCCATCAATGCGAAGTCATTGTCTCAATTAATGCAAAATTTGGTTTTATATGTATCTGGACTTAACTAGATAATTTAACTAGATAATTGCCCAAATGGCATGCTTTGAATGATGAGCCAACATCCAAGTTTCTTAAATAAAACTGGATAATTAGTGCCTTTGGTCCCCAAATATATGATGTTTGGTATCTTTCATCTCTTTTATTCTTTAGGTCCTCAAATATATTACGGACTACAACTTTGATCTTTTTTTTAATTTTCTAGCAAAAAAATACTGGAATCACCTGCCCAAGACTTATCTCAGATTTGTTCCAGGGATAAATTAGATATTTCACTTTTAATCTTTAACTAACTAATCCATCAAACTCTTTTTATAAATTTTCCTTTTCTAGCCGCTCCCTACCTTGACGGAGAGGTCAGACTGCCGAAGACTCCGTACCCTCTCCTCCATCATTCATTCCCTCAATGCAGTCACCTCCAGTTGATCACAACTAAATTTGTCAGTGTCCGAGAACTCCTTATAACAAATCAATATCCAAGTTACACGACTCGTTAAGAAAAATATTACTAGATAGGAACCTGTATCTTAAATAAAAAGTTATAGTATTTTATTTAGAAATAAATTAAGGTTTAAGGAGTTATTACCTTTTAAGAAGATTAATTAAATTATTGTTTCATCGTGAATAAATTTGGGAGATCAAGATCAATCATCTTTCTTTTAGAACAATATTTAGATTAATTAAATTTTTTGCCATTCTCTCTAATCATTTGTAATTTTCTATTCAAAATTTTAGGGGCATTTTCGCATTTATCCAATTTGAGGGGAAAGATTTCAATATTACCCAAATCTATACAATATTTCATAATTTATCCAACTATAAAACTAATTTTTCACTCTATACCCATTTTGACTTTTCCTTTAAAAAAAAAAAAACAAAACTAACCTGTATTCACTTTTATCATATAGTTACTATATTGCCCTCAACATTCAAAACAGCCCAACTACCTCTGCAACTGCTGTAAAACCGAATCGAAGACCATATTGATGAAGTTTCCTTGTTGTAAGTTGAACTTGAAGTAACTCATTCTCCCTGTTCAAGAAAAAAAAAGGTCGACACTGGGGTTTGGGAAAGGAGTTGGTTTTTTTCTTCACAAGATCAAGCTCTCGTCTCGTCGTTCAAAATAAGTGATTGTAAAGGTTTTTTTTTTTTTGCTGTTATGGTGTTTGATGGTTGTGTTTTGATTCCTAAGTGCAATTGGGATTTTCTGGTTTAATGTTTTGTGTTGTTTGTTTGGTGTAAGGAAGGAAATAATGAAAGTTGTTTGTGTTGAGTGTTTGAAGTAATGGCTGACCTTCAGTAGGTATGGCCGACCTTCGGGAGTTCTATTCGACCTTCTAGATGTCTATCTGACCTTCAGTAGTAAAAGCCGACCTTCAAGCCCAATTTTTTTTATTGGTTCAACTGACCATCTAGTTGATCCTTTCGACCTTAGAAGGATTATATCGACCTTCAAATGATGTAATAGACCTTCAGTTTTATTTAAAAAAAAAGTTCTATAGACCATCCATAAGGTCAATTAGACCTTCAAAGGGATTATGTCGACCTTCAAGCATTTTTTTCCAATCCTTTTTTTTTCTTTCAAAAACTATGTAGACCCTTTTTTCTCTGCTTTCTTTTTTTAATCAAGATATTTCTCCCATTTGCTTTCAATTATTGGTTTTACGTTATCCATCCTGAATATATTTTTCTTTGGATTCTTGCAAAAATGGGTTTAATGAGAATTATTCTTCATGATGGTCCTCTAAATGGAAGGGCGCGTCCGGTAATTGTACCCGACGACATCAGTCATGAAGATTTTAGGATAACTATGGCAGGCTGCATGAAAATTGATTTAACCCTATTTGATGTACAAATCTCATTTGCATCCAGATTATCTGATGGAGGTACTAAATTATTGGAAATTAAAGATACATACGGGATCATGTTTTTTATGGGGGAAGCTGATCCTAAAATGGTGGTCGTTAACAAAATTGAAAGATTACATCAATGTGGTGGTGATCCTGCAATGGATGATTTTGTTAATACTTACGAAAGGATCCGGATGGGGCATTCCCACCTATAAACAATGAACCTGGGCCATTAGGAAATATTCGCACCGATGCTGATGCTGATGATTATGGTGATGATCATTACGAAGAAGAATATATCCATGGTGTCGATGATGATGTCCCTGTGAACTTCGACGATGGGGTTAGACACGTAGTTCCCTTTTAGCAGTTTATATCGAACTCTTCTACTCAGTTCACGAACATGGACTGGGGTGATGAACCAGAGGTGCATTATTCCGAAGATGAAACCATTCCACTTGTGGGTGAGATAGGGAAGGATTCAATTTTTAACAGTAAGGATGAATTGACGATAGCAGTTGGTCAATATTCGCTTGAGAATTGATTTTCCTATCTGGTGGTACGTTCGGATAAGGCACGATTCGAGGTTTGATGCAGGAATCAAAAAGATTGGACCTTCATGATTCGTGCACAGTGTAAAGCTGGATGCCAGATATGGGTGATTCACAAGTTTGTCCTGACTCACACCTGCATTCAACCTGTAGAACAAAGCCAAAACAGGGATGTAAGTGCATCAATAATTGGTTGTTTGTATGCTGGTAAAATCATCGATGGGAATCACACCCCCAAAAATGTGATTTAAGACATAGGGGAGAATTATGGTGTGAAGCTAGGATACACCAAAGCATGGAGATCTTTGCAGGGTGCAAAGGAAATCGCTTATGGAACTCTAGAGGACTCACTAAAACAGCTTCCAAAATACTTCTACCTCTTGGAGCGTATAATGCCCGGCTTAGTGACCAGAGTAGCATTCCCAAAGGAGCATTTTGTGAGGTCATTTTGTGCACTTGGTCCTTCAATTGAGGGTTTCAAGTACATGAGACCCATCATTGTGCTAGATGCAACACACTTGAAAAATGCACATTAGGGCAAAATTTACTCCGCTATGTGTGCGAATGGAAGCGGACAAACATTGCCACTTACATTTGGATTCGGTGAAGAGGAGGGCAATGATTCATGGGAGTGGTTCTTACGAAGATTAAGAATTGCATACGGATCTCCTGATGATTTGGTAATTGTATATGATCGACAAAAAGGCATACTATACGCAGGGAGAAAAATGTATCTTGAGGTTCCACATGCTTTTTTTTTTTTCAACATTTGACGGAAAACTTGAAGACAAAGTGCAGAGATCCTCGTGTTCCAACGATTTTCAAAAGTGCTGCATTTGCCTATGATAAGGACAAATGCGACCATCACTTTAGGGAGATTGAACGTATACATCCTGGGTTTTATCGTTGGGTGGATGTTGAGGTAAGGCGATTGGATTGGGCATGTGCTTATTTTCCGAAGAATCGATACACCAAATTACAAGCAATCTCGTGGAGTCCTTCAATGACGAGATCAAGAAAGCTCAAAAATTTCCGATTACATCCGATCATGAGTTTTATAGGGGTATGTGTCAGAGTTGGTTCAATAAATGCTGAGAAGAAGCAGCTATTGCAATGTCTGCTATTATTACCAAACGTGTTGTGGAACGGATTGAGGAGGAGGCTGTTTTGGTTGACCAACAAAGGCTGCGTAGTACATCCATTCGAGCTAGGGAGGAATATGTAGTCGGTAATCCCCGACGAGAAGCAAATGCTGTTGTGGATATGATTCGGAGGACGTGTGGATGTCGGAGATGGGATAGAGAAGGAATTGCATGTAAACATGCCATTACTGTTGCCAGGTATTGAAAAACCTTCAGGACCGTCTCTATTGTTTCGAATATAGATTTAAAATCATAATCCCAATTTGTTTTTGCTCATCTTTAATTCAAATTATAGGGAAATTGAGGCTCACTACCTTTCTCTGTGTCATGGAAATTCATTTGACACGGAAATATTGAGGAAGACATATGCACCTTCGATACAGCCTGTTCTATTGTCTTCAACTTTGAATAGAATTGCAGGCTTGGAAGATGTGGCTGTAAATGCATCATTTGCAAGAAGGGGGGTAGGAAGACCATAAGAAGGTCGGTTCCTATCTCGAAGTGAACAATTTCAATGGAGGAAAACTTGCACGATATGCAAAAGAAAAGGACACAATCATCAAACTTGTCCGAACGCGGCCACAGAAGCAACACCACCCGAAGTAAAGGTTCCATTGTCGTATGATCATGTTCAAGAAGGGCACCCATATATGAGGAGATCTACCCAAGAGTCTCGGGTTTTTGGACAAACATTGGAGGCGACAGTTGAAGAGGGAGTGTTTGTAAATGTTAATATAAGTGTCGTCCATGAGAGTGTGGATGTTTTTGAAAGCGATGTTGGTCTTGAGACCATTCATGACTTGTAAACTGGCTTGGGTGGAAAAAATTGGGTTTGGAAAAAATTATGATAAACAACTGGGGAGGTGAGAATTGGGTTTGGAAATTGGAAATTGGCTTTTCTCGTTTGATATTGTGGAAGGTTTGGATGATCTTGTGGAAGGTCCGAATGATCTTTTTGAAGGTAGGGATTATATTCCGAAGGTCGGTATTAACTCCCGAAGGTCGAAGAAAGACTTTTTTAATTTTAGTAATTATCTGCACTTGTAATTATCTTCATATTTTTTTCATAGTAGTAAATATTTTTTTCATATTTTCATGACTTGTAATTATCTTCATTTTTTTTTCATATTAGTAAATATTTTTTTTATATTCTCATGACTTGTAATTATCTCCACTAGTAGTTTTTTCATATTATTTTTTATTACACAATATAACTAAAACAAGTAATATTTCATTTACATAATTTACACACTATCCCAAATTTATACATGATATAAAACAAAAAAATCACTGGGATGTTCTGCATAAAACAAAAAAACAACTAATATAATTTTTTTTTCATTTACATTATTTGCATGCTATCTAAAATATATACACATGATATATATAAAAAAAATCATTAGGACATCTACATGCAACTATACCCCAATGTGATCTAAGCCTTCTCATCCCTGAGGCACTGGGGTGCATTTTGGAATGCCTTCTAGTGATGGCATCGTCTTGACGTTCCCATCAAAGGAGTGGATTCCCCCTGTCGATAGGATTATCCGTTGCTTTTGTCTCAACTTTTGTCAAAGTCTTTCTCAATAGGCTGTTCTGGTTGTGCGGTGTGTGACCCTCATCAAGTATCAGAATGTCAATCATCAAGTCCGCATTATTTAAATTGTAAAATGGGATATTGACTTTCCATCTCTTCAGCTCGTCAGCCCAAGCATGGAGCGTGGTAATAAGAGCCATAATTACCGGATGACAACTTGGAAGCACTTTCACGAAAGCCTCGAGGAAAACGATCACAAAACTTTTCCCCATACCAGGAGCATATTGCTCAACGCAGGGAAAAGTTCCCTGACTATTGTTGAACTTGTGACATCCAGGAAAGTGCTTCCAAACTGCCGTTCGGTAATTATAACTCCTACTACCATGCTCCATAGTTCGGGTGACGAGCTAACAAAATGGAAAGTCAATATCCTATTTTACAATTTAAATGATGCGGACTTGATCCCTGGCATTCTAATTCTTGATGAGAGTCACACACCGCGCAACCAGAACAGTCTACTGTGGAAAAATTTGACAAAAGTTGATACAAAAGCAACGGGAGGAATACTTGCAAGAATACCAGGAATACTTGCAAATGTAAATAAATAAATAATTAGCTAGATTGTCATTAAATTAAACTAAGTACAATAAATAAAATAGGCTCCAAACAATTTGTTATCACATGAAAAAGTATTATTTAAATCCTAAATATGATATTTCATAGAATAATAATAACACTTTTTTGTTAATTTAAAATGTAATGAAATTAATTTTTATTTAATTTCAAGTTTAATAATTTATTAATAATAATTAAATAATAATGGGCCGACCTTCCGTACTCTCCCGACCTTCCATATATTATGATGACCTTCTATAGATTATGATGACCTTCCATATTTAAAATTTTATAATAATAATAATAATGAAATAATAATGGCCGACCTTCCATAGATTATCCCGACCTTCTATATATTATCTCAACCTTCCACAGTTTCAACCCAAAAAGTCTAATGCCCTTCTTGAATCATTTATCCCACAAATATGCCTCCAAATAGGCTTAATATTCCTCAATTATTATCAACAAAATTTAAAAGGATGACAGTTATAATTTTCAATACAAACCGAAGCAAAAAACAAGAAGATGATAGAAATGATGCCTGGGTGACCTACCTGTATTCGAGGAGATGACGGTCTAACTTTTTTTTTTTTTTTTGCAGCGGTCTAGCTTCTTCTTCATCCACGGCACCGGCGAGCTAGCGGTAAACAATTTACAACCGGCGAGCTTGAATAAAATGGGTTGTGAGAGAACTAAAAAGTAAGGTTTCCAACACATAAGCTTGAAAAAAATGGGGTGTGAGATTAATAATGAGTACGATGTTTCCAACTAGTGATAGGGTTTCCCTATTGCGGGAAGGTCGGGTGAATCAGTTCCGAGAAACCTGTTGGTATTCCTTTCGAATTTGGGGAAGGTCGGGTGAATCAGTTCCAAGAAAACCGTTGGTATTCCGATGATCCTATCGAATTTGTGGAAGGTCAAAGCAAGACTTTCAACGGTGAAATTGGCCAAGTCCTTTCATCGACCTTCGGTGATAATACCGAAATCATTATAACGACCTTCCACCATTTCAAACCAAAAAGGGATCCATCGGCCTTCAGTTATAATACAGATTTTCAAATCATTATAACGACCTACAAATAATTAGACAGACCTTAGACCATTTCAAATCGCCAAAAAGTGATTTATCGGAATTCAGTTATAATATCGACTTTCAAATCATTACAATGACCTTCAAATTATTAGACCGACTTTCCACCATTTCAAACCGAGAAAAAGCATTTTTCGCATTTCCAAAGTCATGTCTCACCTCCCTAGTTGTTTAGGTAGCTCCTTAGCATCCAAACTCACTGTCAAACCAGATTCCAACGCATGTGATTCAAGACATGCTGGAGAATTAGGGTGTGAAGGTAAGATACACTGAGGCATGTCACTGTCAAAGTTCAAACTTTCATGACTTGTACTTATGTTCATATTATTCTTTTTATATGATTCATTAACTTGTAATTTTTTCATATTAATTATTCATCACTTGTAAATTTTTCATATTATTATTTTTATTTGCACAATATAAATAAATAAATATATATATATATATATATATATATATATATATATATAGGTATTGT
>JAOXNR010000619.1:0-10875 GCA_028571225.1 Parsonsia alboflavescens
CTTTTTCGTACCTTTTAATTTTTTTATAGTTATTAGTTATTACTAAGACATACAGATAAAATTCTTCTCCACAGCTTGAGTTATTACTAAGATGTATTTTGCAACTTAATTAAAAAAGATAGTATTTGTCATCTTACATAGAAAAAATTATGTATTTTCAATAAAACAGACAAAAAATTAATTATTCAAAAATATAAAATATATAATAATAATAAAACTATTGTTATTGATCTTTATATGCTTTATATTATTTTGGATAATTGAAATAATATTATTTATGTATACTTAAAGTATTATCTTTAAAATTGTATCAATTTAGGAGTGAATGTACTGTCCAACCAATTACCGGGGTGAACAAGAGTTAAAGAGAAATTTAAAAGTGAATGAACAAGAGCTAAAGAAATCTTTAGAGCTTAATATTAATAAGTATTTGTATTAGACTCCTAAATGTATTACTAACAAAAAAAATTATATGTATTTTTAAAAATTTTAAGTACTTCTTATATTTAATTTATAAAAATATTTACAAAACATAATTAAATATATATATATATATTGATATAAAAGAAAATGCTATAGAGTGCGTTAGTTTTGGAGTGCATTGCTAAGTCTTTAATGATCAAAGTTAATGGATTACTATTTTTTTTATTTTCAAAAATTAATAAATTTGATCTAGTACCTTTATCCTTTTAGGATATAATATATAAAATATATTTTAAAAAATAATTTTTTATTGAAGCTTATATTTTTTTAAAAATAAAATCAGATATTGACAAAGCAATCTATAGCATTACTCTAAATATAATATGGAATCCTACAGAACTCAAATTATAGAATACTCTAATTAAGTCTCTAAAGGATCAAAGTTAATAGTCAACCGTCTATTTTTTATAAAAAGATTAAATTCTCCTTAAAAAAATATTTTTTATCTATATATTTTATAAACTTAACCCTAGGTACTTGATCAAATTTTATTATTTTTTCTTAAAAATAAAGAGTTAACCGCTAACTTTAACAGGTAAAAATTTAACAGGAGCACTCCATAACTTGAGGTTCATAGCACTCCATAACATTTTTGTATATATAGACACCGTTAAGTCTTTAACGCTCAAAATTATGATTAATTATTTGTTTTTATTTAAAAATAAAAATAAATTTGATCTAGTATCCCTAAGATTTAGTTTATCTTCTTATGATATAATATATAAAATATATTTATAAAAAATAAATTTTTTATTGAAGATTTTATTTTTTTAAAAAATAAAATTATATATTGATTGTTAGAGATTAAAATGTACACTCTACAACATTACCCATATACGAGAGTAGACGGTTAAATTTCTAACTGTCAAAGTTAAAGTTTAACCATTTTTATTAAAAAAATTAATAAGTTTGATTTAATACCCTAGGGTTTAGTTTATCCTTTTATTATATAATATATAAAATATATTTTTTTAAAAATTTATTTTATTGAAGATTTTATTTTTTTGAAAAATAAAATTAGATGTTGATCGTTAATTTTAATCGATCTAACTATGCACTCTATGGTATTACCATCTCTCTATATATATATAGTCCTTTTACGCTGTGCAACGTTACCAAAACTACATCGTTTCGATACCATCGCACTGTGCAACGGCTCACATAGTAGGAAGTTTATCTATATATATATATTGAAAATGTTAGTGTGTGTAATATATAATGGTTAATTATGTTATTTTTTAAAAACAATTAATTAAATTTTAATCAAGTATCCTAGAGTTTAGTTTCTAAAAAATATTTGAAAAAAGAAAAAAAAAATTTTTCTTAACAACTAACTGTTGACTTTGACCGTTAGTTGATTAACGGTTCCACTTGTTATTGTATACAGTATTGCACACACTAACATTACTCATATAAATATATTTTTATATATATCCACGGAAGAATATGAGCATGCAATGCAATGACAGTATTTATTTTAGGATGTAAACGAGTCAAGCTTTGTTTTTAATTTGAGCAAACTCAATTTAAGTTTGAATCAAACCCAATTCAAATCAAACTATAATCAACTTTGAATCACTACAAATCAGAATTTAATATTTTTATAAAATATTTTATATAAGTTTATATATAATTTTATTTAAATTATGAATAATTATATAAATATTTTTAATTTTATATATCTTAAATAATCTCTTTTATATATATATATATATATATATATATATATATATTTATTTAAAAATTATATTAAAAAATTTTAAAAAAATTTCAGGTCAAGCCAAGCTCAGCTCATTCAGCTCGAGCTTGATTTTTCACTCGATTGCACCCCTAATTCATTCTATCCTTGTCTTGTTTCCATCAATTTAAAACTGTAGTATTAGGCTTCCATTTCCAGCTGTAGTTAGTTTCTTTAAATCAAAGTGTTACAGTGTTACTTATGTTGAATATTAATTGAGTTGTAAGAAAAAGATTCTGACTTTAATATTGCAAAAAATAGGTAATTAAGCATGTGTTCGCTGCTTCCTATGTTGGCACTCTCTCTGGACACACTTCCTTAAAATAGGAACCCTACCCTAATCTTTAATTCCCTCTTTGAGATGTTAGCACAAGGGCTATGCTTTCCCGTTAGAAAGCTGTAAAGCTAAAGATATTCATTTCCTAAACACACATGCACTACTTAGGCAGGAGAAATAGACAACCAATATCTAATGATTCTACATTATGTTCAACAAACAGCACAAATAATGAATGCTAGCAAGCTATTGTTGTGCAACGGATATTTCGCCATCCCGAATGTTCTAGCATAGTTGATCATGTTTATACCATAAAAGAAGAGCATTCATAAATGACCACTGTATATATCAAGAAGAAAGCATTAAGCACCACGGCATCAGCTGCTGTTATTGGTGGTAGGCTGCCCATTTGAAGTCTCAGCTGTAGGTTCTTCCTCAGGTTTTGATACCCTGGTCAGCAGAGCATGGAAACTTGCGGGATCTGCAAAGGACTGATATGGAGGCAGCCTAGATACAGAAGATTAACATCAAATACATATTGGCAAAGCATGATATCTTCTTTTCAAATAACCAGAATATATGTAAAAACCTGCTTCCTTTCACAGTCTGCCCATCTGTAGTCATTTTGACATCATATATGTTACCTACAAAATAGCTAGCAAATTTAAGTAACAAAGCAAAAAAAAAGAAGAAGTGATCCTTCATAAATACTCCATCCGTTCAGAATTGAATGTCCCATTTTGACTAGCATAAATTTTAAGAAAATAAGTTGACTTAGTTTATCTTACACTTGATAATATCATTTTCTTAAGAAAATTTTAACTAATTTAAAAAATGGGATATTTATTTCTGGAAAACTTAAAATGGAAATGTAGACATCCAATTCCAGATGGAGAGAGTATTATAGAAGAATAATCTTCTTCATTCTTATTTTTTAAGGAAAATTTCTCCAAATGCAACACCGTGAAGGATGAGATGGGAAACAATCTCAGGACACTGCAAGATAAAAGTATTTCAATGAATAGCATCAAGACAAAGGAAAGCATTCCAAGACAACATACGGAGGGAGGTGGACTGAAGCAGGACAAACATAGGACATTTTTACCCACATTTTTTTGAAGGATTAAGTAGGAAAAAAGGGTGGAGTTTTATACATGCAGATTTCAGTAGAGTGAAAAAATTTTGATCAGAAAGTCGAATCTCTCGTCAATACTTCTAGCAATTATTTACTCTCTGTTGTGGCATCTCTTCATACAAGAACATTTACCTCCAAAAAGGGTCTTGTCAGAGAAGTATTTTGCTTTCAGATAACGAGTATAATCATCTTCATACTTCTTGTACTTCACCTTTTCTTCCTTGTCACCCATCTCCCTGCACCATAGCAAGAAATAGTCAAAATCTAGATCATCTCCACCATATGTTCTGACGTGCTTCTGTAAATGATGTTAGAGATTTAAAAGGTCAAAGGAAATAATAATTGACTTGTGATATTATAAAACTCAATATTATTCCACCAATACAGCAACTCTTTTTAAGATCAGCAGTACACTAGTGTTGGACCAGTTACCCAGATTTTATGTCATGCACCTGAATTTCTCTCTAGGAAAAGAATAGTATATATAGTTCTGATAGTAACTGATAAGGGCATGAAGGGCAGAGATATCTGAAAAAAGAAAATCCAGCAATATTGAGCCCAATGTTTCATTTCAATGTATTGAACAAATTTGAGCCAGTTTTAGCTAACTTTTGATTTAGGAACAATGAAATTCCTGAAAAGTTGTACGGGTGTATTATCACAAGATGCATTTCCAACTTAGAACAGCTAAGATCCACTTAAACCTTGAGGTATACAATCATTTATGTCTTCCAGATGCATGCTATAATACGCACAGAAAGTCTCTACATGAGCTTTAGATGCTTCTACGCCACGTATACTAAAGTTCACATAAGCTTTTAACCATTCAGTCAGTTTATGTAAGCTTTTAACCCTTCACTCATCAGTTAGATGAAGTTCCTCTAAAACCAAGAGAACAATATTTGCATCAGTATGGGAGGTATACATTCTCTAAAGACTAGAATGCAAGAACATAATTCATGTTCAAGAAATCTTCCCAGAGCAGACATGACAGAAAAACTCTCTCTCTCTCCCTCCCTCTCATCTGTTATACCATTCAGGATAAAAGGAAGTTTATGGAACAAATAAGAGAGATAGAATGAAGCTTTCAGAAGCAGAATCTGCAAAAGAAATAACAAAGAATGTACTAATATGGATCATCAAGATTCAAAAATACCCTGTAATGTGGAATCACAAAATGGACCAATACGCAGAATATATATACAATAATAAAATAATAAAAGCATACATAATAACATTCCACCAGTCTACAAGTAAAATCACAGGTAGTCTAGATATAACCGATGAAACATCGAAAGTAAAATCTACAAGCATACAGAAAATAGCAGTAACATGAAATCATGATCAAATCGCTTCAGAAAACATCCATTTCAAATTATTAAAAAGAAAAATTACATTTTGAGAACTGACTCAAATGGGTCTTCTACAGACTCTTTCTTCAATTTGTCGGTGACACCATTTTCGCTTGACACATCCTGCAAAATGTATTTAACTACACTCAAATTCTACCGAAATTTATCCTTGCGAGAACAATAGTAATAAACAACAAAAACAGAAAAAACCTGTTCTTCCTTGATTGGCGGCTGAGGCCTGGAAGAGGCGGACTCAGAGTGGACCCCAGAGTTTGATGAAGTTGCAGAAGCCATCAAAGTGAACTTCGGTGTACTCAAAAAATCGCTAGTGTTCTGGTTGTTGGCCACCGTAATTTATGCACCGCGGGGTTTCTCTCGTGGTTTGTTTTGGAAGTGAGACAGGTGTGAATTGAGAATAGCACTAACTGGTAATACCCAGTTGGATTTTGCTGGGAGTTTTCTCCAAATTAGTAACCGCATTTAGGGAAAAGGTTTAAGCATATTTATGTGAATTTTGGCTGATTGCTAGTGGGTTTTGCAAAAACATCTAAATTGGCAAAGGAAGAGTGGGTAGGAATAAATGTCCTATTATGCCAAAGGCCCATGTTGGCAGCTGGCACCGATTTTAGCCGGAACAGTGGCGGCGGTGGCGCAGAGGAGGGCTGAGATCAGAATGAATATGGGAGAGAGAGAGCCAAAAGAAGAACGAATCTATTGCACTTACAGCCACGCAGCAAGGTTATTTTTGGGAATTAATTAAAAATTAAATCTAACTGTCCTTTTTTTTTTCTTCTAACATTAATATTCCTTAAAATAAATTACGCAGCAATTGAATTCACAAAACGAAACTTATTGTTGAGAGGTAACTACAATACATTACATCTAACAAAATATACAGTTAACGAGCTAAAAAATACATAAAATAAACCAAATATATAATAATATTTTATCTAAATTTTTGATACAATTATTAAACTCCAGAGATTTAAAAAAAAGTTAGATTTCAATCATGATTGATGAATAGCAATAAATCACAATACCATGAACGCATAACAGTAGGATGAAGAAGGTCTAGAGAAGATCTGGGTAAACAAAGATTTCCTTTTTTCTTGAATAAACTTCAACATCAGAAAATAAGGGAGTCAAATTACTATACATCTTACCAAATAACTCAAATAGAGATATAAGGTCTATTTGATTACTATTTTCTAGAATAATTTTTTATTCTAGAAAATTTAAAGAATTAAAAAACTCGTTTGATACATTTATTTTTAAAAACAATTTTACAAAATAATTCTCAAAATCTTGTATTTAGAACAACTTTCAGACAATAGCTTTTAAATTTTTTTGGGTTTTTTTTCCTTTTCCAAAAAAATTAATTTTCTACTATAAATTCAATGTTAAAATTAATAGATTTCACCATTGCTATTATTTTTTTATTATGATTTTTTAAAAAATATTTTGTATTTTATTTTAAAAAATAATATATAATTTTGATTTATAATATTTTTTTTCAAATATTTTATTCTATCATTATGATTTTTTGAAAAATATATATTTTTTTTCTAAAAATAAATTACTTTAATTTGTATTTCCTATTCTATATTTTTCTCTTGTAAACTTTTTAGTATGAAATAATATGTTATTTATTTATACTTAAAATTAATTATATTATTATTAATAAATTTTCTAACTTTTTTTTAATCCCTTTGTCAAACGTTTATATAAAATTTTGTTGGGATTATTTATTGAAATAATTTTTTTAAAGAAATCAAAGACAATTTTAAAAAATTCCTAAATTACTATGAAAATTATTATGAAAATAAAATTTTACAAATAGAATATATTTTTTTTTTTTTGCTTCATAAAACAATTATATAAAATTGTTTTACAAAACAGTTCTTGAGAACAAAAAAACAGAAACATAACCAAACAAAGTCATATATTATGATCGAGGACAAAAAGGGTGTGATGAAGTATATAAAAAAAATAATAAATAAAAAAAATAAATATAAATAAAAAGTAGAAGATTCGTCTAAGAATGGTGCTTTGGAGAAGACCGAAGCTCCACCCCCGCCTAAAGAGTCGCAGCGGCGGGTGTGAGGAGGCATTGGAAGTAGAAGAGAGTAAGTGAAAAAATAATATTTTTATTGATGATTTGTTATATCCTAACGAATAATTTAAATTAATAATATTATTTTTTTAATGAAAAATATTCATTTTAATAAAAAAAATTTTGTTTGACTTATTTAAGTGAACATAGACAGTGATCATAACATATTTTGAATAGTATTTTAAAATATAATAGCAGATAAAAAATAGTCTCAAATAAAATTTAATTAATTTCAACTTTGAAAAATTCCATTCAGCAGCCGCAACTGTTACGGGAATTGTAAGTAAAATTCTATAAGAAATATATTTATTTGGAAAGGAATTTAATTTGTTTATATAGTTTAATATTTCTATGGGAGTGTTAATTTCTTTTGGTAAAAATTCTTTAAATACTTTTAATTTCGAAAAATAAATCCATACCATCAATGTCAGAATGATCACCGTTTTTTAAATTGTTCTGTAGATTAGTACAGTACTTGGTTAATTCCTCATCATTTAAATTTTGTAACTTGTGTGTATCAAATAAAAAATAAAAAATGAAAAATATTTTCATATTCTAAAAATTGTTCAAACCTTGTTTCGATAGATCATATAGATTGATCTATTAGGTATAAAAAATACTAACAAATTTATCTAGTAATGAAACTATTTGTGCTAGTAGAAAATAATCTCTCTAATTAATTAAAAAAAATTTTTTTTATTTAAAAAAAGAAATTCACTTTTTAAATTCAAATAAAAATGTTTGCTAATTCATTAAATTTTAGACAAAGGAAGGAGTGCAAAATAATGGCCCTGAAAAACTACTAAATAAGCTTAATTTATATACGAGATTTCTTTAATTTAATAAAAGAGAAACAAAATAGCAAAAAAAAAAAAAAAAAACATACGAAATATCATAAAAACCAAAAAATGAATATAGAAACAAAAGAAAAGACAAAGTACTTCACAGTGAAATTTTATATAGAGTCGTCATTTTGAACATGCTGACCATCTGCCAGACGTGCATTGTGAAGTCACGTCCTCGGCTAGGGCTGAGGTGGGCGAATGGACCGTGGCCATTACATATTTATCATTTGGCTCCCTTCAGATTGAAATCATTTTTTGGAATACTTGATAGATTAAGCCTGTCAATTAGGTCTTAAACCCATAAAGATTCATAGGCCTGGGTAAAAGTCAGAAGTTTGATAATTTGTTTAAAATTGGGCTTTTGTGGATTGAACCCCTTCCAATGAGATCTGGGCTGGACAGGAAACTGACTGATCCACTGGGCCAATGGATTTAAAAAAAAACGAAAAAGAAAAAAAAATGCCTATTACCCTAAATCTAATCCTTTCGCATTTTACATACGCATATACACAGTGAATCCGTCCCAGAATATCCTCCCTTCCACCAACTGCTACTCCTGCACCACCAACACCAAACTCTACACCACCACCTACATCATCGCCGCCTCCTACTGGTTCCGTCCACGCCACCTCCTGTGGCAAAGTGCAGGCTGCTCCACCTCCAGCTACGCCACCACCTGTCGCCACTCCTCCTCCAGTTAGCTCTCCAGCACCGGCATCTCCTTCACCTCTAGTCAGCTCTCCACCATGTCTTCTTCTCCCCCGCTGTTCCACCACCACCACCTGCTATCCCTTACCCTGACCTGGACTTCGTTTTTCTCCACATATTCGAGGCCTCTGCCTTTTACCTAGACAATCTTGAGCACTCTTTCTTTCATAACCTCCAAATCTGCTCAATGAACTTCAAATATACAAATCCTTAAAGATCTGCAACTCCAAAGGACCCCAAAGATTTGAAAATATGCAGATCTGAAGAGATTAAGGTATGCTAATGTATTTTAATTTACAAATCTCTTTCTCTCTTCTTTTCAATGGCGGAAAATAAGTTTCATTCGTTGATTCCATTTGCTAGCTCTTCGTGTTTCCTCAGAGTTGAAGTGAAAGAGAAGCCCAGCTGGCGCTTAAATTAGTAAGATACCTTTCACTTAAAATAGCAATAGTAAGGAGAGGGCTGGAAAGGAAAGATATCATTTGCTTGAGATAATGGCAAACAGAAAAGAGTACAAAAGACATAAAGTAAGCTTATTTTCTTTACCATGTATTACATAAGCTGATGCAGGATAAAAGAGAAATTGTTGGGTCAGGAATGATATTCCTAGCAATTAGGTATATTTTGTGCAGTATATTCAGCTTACATAAAGAGTAAATGGCGTCGTTAACTTTGTTATATTTTCGACGAGAGTAAGTTTGAAGATGATGATCTGGATGGGAAGAATAGGGAGTTTTTAGGTGTTGTTTCTAATTGTGGAAATATTGGTCATATGCTATTTTAAGTCTGGGAAGATAGCATTCTGGAGTAGATGTTCAGCTCATTTTGATGATTATTATTCTTAATTGATAACATCCTCTGATTTTCTCAAAATGTATTTATGATTACCCCATTTGTATTCCAGAGAAATGGTATACCAGATGATTAAATTATTCATAGTTTAAAACTTTTTTAAAAATAATTGTATAATATATATTTTATATCTGCACTTTAAATTATTAATGTATGAATTAAAATATTTTAAAAAATATATGAAGATTCATTGGTCAATTCATGGGCTCAAGGATTGAACTGAATTTTAATGTGTGGTCCCTTAAAATTGAATTTAGACCTTATCCAATCCATTTCAAGTGGATTTACGCAAACAGATGAATTGGGTCGGGTCTAGATCAATTCATATTGATAGGTATTATCAAGATCGCTTAGCCATCTCAAGCGGCAACTCTTTCCACAGCAGCGCTAAAATCAATAATATTATAATAAATGTGTTAGCAATCTCTTTCCACAGCAGCGCTAAAATCAATAATATTATAATAAATGTGTTAGCCATCTCAATCTGCAACTCTTCCCACATCTTTGCATACACAGATTTTAATCAAAAAAAAAAAAAATTTACTAATTTCAAACTAAAAAATAAGATATTGAATTTTGAGAGGGAGAATATTATTTAGTTTCCTTTAAATATATATAAAAACCTGGATATGCCGTGAACGTAAATCCCAATACAAAAAGCTCATATGCATGGTTAAACCATGCAATACAAACAGAAGCACTGTGGAGGGTGAATTCCATATACACTGATTTGATTTGAAAGAAATTTTCAATATATATATATTTAATGAAATTAAACTTTCTTAAGCAAAGATCTCCATTGGCCTTCCCCGCGAGCCTGAATGCATGTCTGGAGCAACTTGTCTTCTTGAGAAGACCAAGGACCACCATGAGGCTGAAGGCAAGTCTGGAGCCACTTGTCTCCTTCCAAAGACCAAGGACCTCTACGACTCCTTTAGAACATCAAGGTGTTCTTCCCATTTCTCTGCTTACTTATTATTGGAAGAGTTGGTCAGGCAAATATATACCCACATATCTAATTTAATTTAAGTAATAAAATAAATTATAATAATAATTGATTAGACGTATGTATTCCAATAGGAGAAACCATTTAATTATGAACAGTAAAAGATTTGACAAAAATGTTCATCTTTTAAATCTTGACCTTATTTTATATAAATTCGTATATTATTGATGAAAAAATTAACGACAATCTTTTGTGATATTGATTTGTAATGACAATCTTTTATACAAATTCGTATGTTTAGAGAGAGTTGTAGGGAAAGGGAAAGAGAGAGAGAGAGAGAGAAAGAGTTGAGGGGTCACGTTTTCCATTTGGTACCCTGTATCAGTTGGGCACCAAGAGCCTATAATAGCAAAATTGTAAATATAT
>JAOXNR010000620.1:0-41494 GCA_028571225.1 Parsonsia alboflavescens
CACACACACACACACACACACACATATATATATATATATATATATATATATATATATATTAATACATCTTTTCCTTTATAATTACCAAGGTTATAGAAATTAAAATTTTTTGACAACATTGTAACTCTTTTTTGTTATCATTACAATTAATATAATACCTAACATTTTGATACTTTTTCAAATGACCCAATATATAACTTAAACTTCCCTCCATTTTTGTACTTGAGCTTGACACTTTCCTTCCACTTCTATTTTGTAACTTTTCACTTTCCCTCCATGTGTACGGAAATGCTATAGAGTGTTATGATGCACATCTTATAGAGTTCTCTAGTTAAATTTATAACGATCAAAGTTAACAGTCAACTGTCTTTTGTTGTTTTTTAAGAAATAATAATAATAATCAAGTACCCCAAATAATTTTTTATATTAGAATTTATTTTTTTTAATAATTGACCATTAACTTTGATTGTTAAACATTTAACTAGAGCTCTCTATAAGAGGTGGATGACTAAAGGAAATGAAATCCACTGCCCAACCAAAAGTTTTCCCAAAAGTTTAAACTTTTCTCTCTATTTAACTTACACCCCCCCCCCCCCAACCCAAATTTCTAATTTATCTGCAAATAACTCCACCCACTCTCTTCAACCCAAGACTGTCTTCTTGAGCTTTCCACTCACCCCATAAAAAAAACCTTAGTCTCTTTCTTTCAAGCCCTTCCTTCCTCTACAGGTACAATTATACTACCGACTCTGTGTTTTTTGGTTTCTTAAATATTTTGAAGACTCATTTTCAGAGTTTCTTTGGAGGAAGAAGAAGAATGGCTTACTCTAGAGTTATGATGGCTTAGGTGATTGGATCAGCTGTTGCATAGGTACTAGGAGCATCACTGGTGCCTCCTCCGACAAAGTCATCGGCTCCTAAAAGTGGTGTTGCATTGAACAGAGTTGCTCTCTCCAAATCTGCTAATGTAACTTTTTTACCATCGCTTTACTATCTAGATCTTGTCGGATCTGCTTTATTGTCCCCCTTTGAAATGTAGAAGGAATGAGATCATAAAGAAGTGTTGAGAAGTGAAAATTTTATAGTGACGAGATTCCTTAAGTGCAGGGGGGTGATTCAGATCAAATTCTCTACTTTTTCTCCTAAGTAGTATAGTGAAAAGCTCTTACATCACCCACTACCATCTACTCTTCAGCATTATTACTCCAGTTGGCCTTCTGCTGATGAGTCCTCCATTTTGAGATTGAATGCACAGAGGATGATCCATCTCAAGAGGTTTGCTTTACTTTTTTTTTTTTTTTGATTTTTTTTTTAGTTACAAAGACAATGGTGGGAAGTTATAGGAAATAAAAGTTTTTTTTCTTTGAGAAATTTATTCTTTTATGCTTTGTTTGTTCCTTTTAATTACAGAGAAAAAGGAGCCTATGTGGTTTTAACTTTGAAGATCATGGGAAGATAACCTGTACCCTTCTATATTGGACTAATTTGGGGATTCTTTTAACTTCTATTAACTAACTATCTGGTTGTTTAGCCATTCAAAGTTTTTATTATTATTATTACATCATGTCCAATCCTACCATGGAGCACTTTGTACTTGAGGTATATGCTTTGAGGTAGGATGTGCTTCTTGCATTGATGCTTATTGAGATATGGAATTTTTGAATTATTCTTTTATTACCTTTTTGAAAGGTTTGCCCATGAATTGTATTTTAAAGGATTATTGTTGAGTCAAAAGTCAGAGATCTGATTATGGTACCTTGTGTTAGAATAGTTTTTCTTGGAAAGTAAATGTATATTCCTTTGTTCAGTTGTTTTGTCTTTTTAATTCAAGTTTGGAGGTGGATCTTTTTAAGCATACTTCCAATTATTGCACCAAGATATTTTGGATTGGTCTACTTCAGTTAGTCATATTAAAAATTATTTTCATCTCGAAGGTGTGTATGTGAGGTTTAATGATCTATATTTATTTAACCAGGTTTTATATTTAAATTAGTCCCTAAATTGTTTGGAATCTTACAAATTTGTATTGTATGCACAAATTTCCTCAATTGAACTTTGTGAGAATCAATTGTTTTATATTTTTGTGGTACTTAGTTAAGTGTCCTTCTTATATGACTTCATTTTTTTAATTCTTGAACTTGAATGTTTTAAATCAATTTTTAACTCCACTTCTTTGACTCTCAAAATGGCCAAAGAGGTTAAAGGATATGAGAATTATTACCCAAAAAGAGATAAAAAAGATTAATGCAAATTTTGTTGTAGAGCTTCCGTTGGTTTACTTGCTACCTTACCACTTTTCTCTTTAATAGGATTTGTATTATTTAAGTTTTTAATTCTTTAAAAATTAATCTTTTATCCAAATAAATAAAATATTTTCTTATTTTGCAAAAGTTTTGTATCGGTCTTTATAGATATTTTTGTCTGTGTGTTTTTAAATACAAGAATTTGGAAAAGTTATGGAACATATCATTTGCTATATAGATATTTGAATTATGTATTTTGATAGATATTCAGTCTTTTGTATTTTTTTCACTTTTGATATAAGTTTTGTACATATTTGCAAATTGTAAAAGTAATGAAAGAACTTTTAATTAATGGTGGATGCATTTTAGTTTTTATTGTGTGACTTTTGTATTAAATATTCTACTTTTGAATTTTGTATTGGCATACAGGATTATATTAAAAATTATAATAGTAAAAACAGCCTCACTAAATGAAACAAAAAAAAAAAAGGAAATGATCTTTTAACCATCATAATTAGTCACAACGGTCAGAAATTATTTACTTTATACTGCGGCTCAAAATATTATAAATAGCATTTTATACAACGACTTTTTAATCATTGTAAATATTCAATTTTATATGAGGGCTCTAATGCATGGTAAGAGCTGATTTTCTATTCTTGGAATTAATCATCTTTATATGACAACTCATATCGACGTAGTATATAGTTGAATTTATACGATGATTTTTATGATGATTGGCATCGCATTAATTTATTTTATACAATAGTCGTATGAAAGATTTTTCTCGACTTCAAATTCAGACCATAGTGTATATCGTCTTATATATTATATACGACAGTCTTTTCTTTGTCGAATCTTTTTTTTCCATGACTCCATTTGCAACAACCCGAAAGCCGTTGTATATATTATATATGGTGGCCTTTTGAGTAGAACAAAGTAGAAATCTTTAAAATGATGGATATCAAGGAACAATCCTAGCATTGGTGGAACTACCATCTTTCAAGACATTAATGGAGGAGTTCAACGAAGATGTGATTCATGGAAGGAAGTATGTTTACAAGGAATGGTGCTTCAAGTCATGGAGGCTTTGTAGAGATAACCTTTCAAGTGATGGCTTAAAGGAAGATATGTATTAGGCAATGACGGCAAGTTCAAGGACTTGTGTTTGAAATACAAGAATGACTATTCCAAGGATGAAGATGGTACTTAAAAGATGAAGAAAGACTAGTGGAAAATAGTTCAAAAAATGGAAGAACTTGGAGGTGATCTTAAAAATGTATGGAGGCTTGTGTACAAGGATGATTTGTACTTTAAGTTTAGACTTAAAAACATGAGCCATGAGGGCTTAAAAACACATTAGGATGCATCAAGAATCAAGCCTTGACAAGCTAAGAAGAAAGCACCAAAGCAGACTAAAGATAAAAAGTGAAAACAATCATTTATGAAGTGGACAGAGATTAATTGCTTCATTGGTGCTGGTCAATGGCTGCCCAAAACCAGAATTTAACTGGTTCTATCACCGGTCCAAAGCGTAGGAGTCGCTCAATCACGATTTGGCTGAAACCAGAATTTAACTGCTTCATGTTTTTTTTTAGGGTAGTTAAGTCTATAAACCTTATGAATGATTTATTAGGTTTGTATAGGGTTTTAGAACTATATATAGTCCTTATTTTTGTAATTCATATAATACTTCGTAACATTATTTCATATTTGAGAGAAATCCTTTAAGATCAAACATGATCTTTTTAAGTGTGTTCTTTTGAGCTCTTCTTAGGGTTCTTGAGAAATTTCACAAGCAACATTCAATTACTTTGGGTTAAGGTATTGAAGAGTTTACCAAATTAATAGGTTGGTTGATGTTAAGTAACAACATAGGTCAATCTAATTAACCTTGAACCTTCATGATGAATCCTTGGAAATTTCAAATGGTGTGTTTGAGAATGTGATCCTAGGAATTTCAATTTCAAGAAGTAACATCATATTTTGGTGTTAGAGCTAGGTTCTTTATCATAAAATTTGCCTATCTTTTATTTGCTTTTTTAGTGTTAAGGTCATATTTACTTCTTTGAAACTTTATGATCTTATGATTGTTTTGTGTTTTGTACTTCTACATCTATCTTATTTTCTTCTTGTGATCCATTGTTTGTGGGAATTAATCCTAAGGCCAAAAATAAGGGCTAGTTCTATTTGTTTGTTGATTGTTCTTCTATCTCTAGAAAAAGAAAAAACAACAAGAGAAAGCGCTAGAGAGGATCAAAAGAAAAACAGAACAAATTTGCAAATAGCAATAAAACAGTACTAAAAAGTTGAATTATAATTGAGATATATTAATTTGAAGTTGATATCTATTGTGAAATTTGATCAAGTGTTAGGTGGTGATTGAATTGAGATATATTGAAGTTGATTTGACTATTGTTGTGCCAAATTGAGATCAATATTGTTTGCATATCAAAATTTGTGATCACAAATCTTTGATCTCAAGGTGTTTGATGAAAGGTCTTTTTCAACTTTCTTTGGATTCTAAGTGTATCATCAGTTGCTTTATGTTGATTGACCTACTTCTTTGAAATTTTTATTTCTTTGGTTCTTGTTTGTTAATTTTCATTGACTAATTGATTGAGTTATGTGGATTACTTAGTATTCTTGTCCAAAGAGATTTGCATTGCTCAAGTGAGTTGATTAAAAACTTGAAAGAATAGTTAGAGCAAGAAAAAACCATATTTTGAGTGTAAACATGATTGCAAAGTGAGTATATATATATATATATCCCCTATTTTTGTGTGTTTTCTTTTGTAGGTGAATCATGTTTAAAACATCATCTCAAGCATCTTATTATATAGGAAGATAGGAAACATCTCAACATTGTTCTTCTAAATACTTTGTACCATATAGAGGAGTTGATAGAAGAAACCATCAAGTAAATCACTCTACAAAGAGACATGAACATATAGAATATGATGATGATGACTATTATGACTATGATGATGAGAGACCAAGATGGCACTGGTTCATATCTACTACTAAAGGTTCCAAGAATGTTGGGGACTACTTCAAACAAACAAAGATAGCCATGAAGGGGACTAGCATTAAAAAGGATAAAGAAGCTTCAATGGCTATATTGCTCAAAAGGTTGAGAAGAGAGATTAAAAAAAGAGTTGATCCACACCTTTTTGTTGATCTTGATTAAATGGTACACATGGCCATCCCAAGTTCAATGATACTTGGAGATAAGAAAGTCATCATATGGGAGATTTATGAAAGCTCAAGTCATGAAACTTCTTCATCAACTAAAGTGCCAAGTGTTTGGCCAAAAGAAGAGGAACTTAAGCCTAAAATGCAAGAGATGAAGGTTAGTCATGGCGATATGGGAAAGACACTACCACAACTTCCTATAAATGAAGGCCCCAAGTGCTTCAGATGCAATGAACTTGTCCATGGTGTTTCACAATGCCTAACATGGTCTTGGTGCCTAAAAGAGAAGATACCTTAACCAAAAATGAAGGGAAATTTGAAGAGAAGCCACAAGAAATCCTTGAAAATGAATAAGTTCATGAGATTCAACCTCAAGTGAGTGATGAAAAAGAGCAAATCCTAGAAACTCCTAATAAAGTGAAGAAAGATGATCATAATGAGACACTTCATGAAGGGGATGATCAAAGAAAGACCTTATTTCTTGCAAGATGCATCATTCTTGAGAAGATAACTAGTTTGATGATTGATCATGAGAGTGATGTGAACTGGGTGAGTCAATATGTGGTGGATAGATTGGAGCTTGAGTGTGAGAACCATCTGAACCCTTATAAGCCACTAAGGTTAATGGGGGTGAAAAGGTTATGGTTGATAAGCAAGTAAGGATACATTTTTTCATATTGAAGTATAAGGATGAAGTGCTTTGTGACAAGATTCCTATGCAAACTTCTCACTTGTTGCTAGGGAGACTTTGGCAAGTTGAAGGAGGACTACATATGATAGGTGCAAACACAAGTACACTTTGAAGTTGGATGAAAGGAGGATAAACTTGGGATCTTTGACATGATATGAAGCCTCTATGAATTAAAAGCTACTTCAAGAGAACATGAGAGCATACTATGAAGACAAAAAGAAAAAAGAATTTTATAAGAAGAAAGAGGAGGCTCCACTTGAGGAAAAACATGAAAGTGAGGAAACTGAAAAAGAAAATGAGAGTGAGCTTATGAAAGAATACGAGTTTGAGAGAGAAGAAAAGAGTGAAATTCGAAGGAAAGAAAAGAGTGAAAAAAAAGAGAGCTCTTTTGCAAAAGGAGGAGAGAATGAGAATGCTTTGGTGAGGAACAAATAGATTTTTATTCTTACTTCTAACATTGACCATTGGTCTTTTGTTGTCTAGGTTGCAAGACTTTGAAGGCTTAATTGAGGTGAAGGAAGGCAAGGAAAACATGACAATGATTAAGATGTTAAGTGGTATACTCTTTTCTCTGCACTTGGTGATAGATTGTTGAATTTTGACAATGGAAGTATGTATTCTATGACTGACTATGACTTTGGGAATACTTATGATGTTTATAAACAAGTTGCTATTTGTGAATTTCTTGAGCATAATGATTCCTTATTTAAGGAAAGTAAGTCTTATATTTCTATGATGTGATTTCTTGAAAGATAAAGTGATTAGGTTCAATTTCTCAAAACATACCAATGAGGATTGTAGGACTCATCATTAGATTTAAGGTTAATCAGATTGGCCTATGTTGTTGCACAACATCGACCAACCACTTGATTTGGTAGACAATTCAATAGCTTAACCCAAAATAATTGAAAGCCCCTTGTGAAGTTACTCAAGCACGTTAAGAAGAGTTGTCAAGAATATGCTTGAAGATCCTATTTGATCCTTGTTTTAATTCACTCAAAGGTAAATAGTTGTTTGTAGATATGATATGAATTCAAATATAAATAAAAGGTATTTATACTCTAACACATAAGAAGTCCTAAATAAATCTTAATAAAGGTCAAAGAACCTTAATCCCCTCATTAAATTAGTCAAATAACCAAGAATGACCAAGAAAAGTCAAGAGAAAACATCAAAAGGTCGCATTTGGTCGACATTTGGAGACTTGACCAGCGTCAGTCACCAAACCGGTTGATAGAGCTGATAACTCTCTGGAAGAGAGTTGAAACTGGCCAAAACTGAAGGTGCACTGGCACACTTGACAGGTGCCGGTGTCAGACCTTCTCAAATTTTCCCTTCTAAGCTTGATTTTCATGCCTTTTGTTGGTGCAACTCTTCTATGCTTCCATAAGTTTTTTCCCAAGAAATTTAAGGTCATGTTCTTCATTTGAAATCCCTCCTTCAAGCCCTTGAATCAAGCATAAGTTGCAGTACATCCCTGATTGATCTTCATCTTCTAGTAAATTGGTATGAAAGATGGCATTGAAGTCAAGTTGTTCTTCTTTTCCTTGCACAAACATGATCAAAGCTTTCCTCAATCTTGACGCTCTTAACCTTGTTATTTGCCTGGATGGTATTAAAGGAGCTTGATCACCATCACCATGAGTCTTCTTAAAGCTGTTATGGATTTTGAGTTTGTTAAGGAGTCATATGTGCAAGAGTATGATGGTAGAAATGAGATTAACAATGGTTCCATAAATGTCATGGAAGCATGTGGAAGTAAATTGTATGTCTGTAAGAGTTTTACGAATAGAT
The DNA here is from genome assembly GCA_028571225.1 of Parsonsia alboflavescens. NCBI lineage: Eukaryota > Viridiplantae > Streptophyta > Magnoliopsida > Gentianales > Apocynaceae > Parsonsia > Parsonsia alboflavescens. The sequence goes on from JAOXNR010000620.1 coordinate 7,924, forward strand.
CTTAAACTTGTTGGGGAATCATTTGTGAATAAGCGTGCTTGTGGATATGTGCTTAATGTTGATTAACAAATTGTATATGGTGAATTTTATAAGCATGTTGATTCTTTGCTATGATTAAATGTTATGTTCATGCCCATGGATTCTATGTCTGATTTATTGATTGATGGATTTCATGGAAATAACTTGGAGATACATTCTTGTGAATTGAATTATTGACTATCTTGTTGAAGTATATCTTTGAGTCATACATGAATGGAATTTAAAGTTTGTCTTGGATGATAGGGTATTATGGATTTTTGATGTTATGATTCTTGATAACAACTTGTATCTTTGTGGTTTAATGTGCATACTTATCGTTGATTCAAGATACTTGTTTATCTTGTTTGAAATATACTTCATTGTGGATGTGAGAAGAAAGTTTATGCTTGTTGGAGATTTATGAAGAAGCTTATAATTTACATGACACTATGCATAGAGTAGGAATTTTATGTGCTCTTGGGTATTCCATGCATGATGAATTCTTTGACTTGTTAAATCTTAAGCGTCATGAAGTTGTTTTTGAGAGTCATGGTAGTCCTAAGTCCTTAAATATCATATTCAAAACGCATGTTGTAGGACTACACAAAAAAAAAGAAATCTATGATTTTATGTGCATTCTTGTTGAACTCTTGTGATGGCGCATACCATTGTCATGATGAGAAGTTGATCTTTGAGGAAGTTTAGGGGCTTTGTGTTGATGAAATCAATGTGTTTGTTATGTTTTTAATCTATATTTGGGCTATTTGGTGGAACTATATAATTCCATGGATTATGTATTTTGCCAATAATTGAGATTTGTTAAGACTTTGGAAGTATCCCTTATTTCCCAAGGGGCATTTAATTACTTTAGATTAAGGTATTGAAGAGTCTACCAAATCAAGAAGGTATGTCAATCTAACTAACTTTGAATCTTATGACGAGTCCTTGAAAACTTCATTGGTGTGTTTTGAAAATTCAATCCTAAAAACTTCAATTTCAAGAAGGAAACCAAAAAAAATAGTAGCTATGCAAACACTTGCCAGAAACCAAACAGGGGTGAAGATTATGGTATCCCTGAAGCCCTATTAGTATTGATTTCTTGCAATTTTTATAGTCACATTTGTGGGGTCAATTGCAGTCCAACTGCAATAGACAAATTTCGGCCAAATTGGGGAGTCCTCGGGCTATCCAACAAACACAATCGATGTGTTTGTTTCATTAGTAAGTGTGGAACTACTTCGATAGAGTTTGCTCTGACTTCATCTTTGAAACCATTGTCATAAAATGCAGACTTCCGAGGCCAATAATGATGACAATATCCGACCATTGCCGATCTTCTTATTGCATTTTTGTTCAACAATTCCATCTATTTTGCATCATAGCTAATCGGTTTCTCCCATGGCATCCAACTTATGATGCTGTTTGTTGTAATATTTGAGATTTTCAAGTTGAAATTTATATTTCTAATTTTTTTGTTTGAAACATTTTTGGATTTTTAATTGAAGCCATTCCACAAGTAGGAGGCTTTTAGGAAGGATTTCAGCCTTGGCGGAAGGGATGGACATTTAGGAAAAGAAAAATGAAGGTCTCTGGCTTATCTAAGTTGGATTCCTTCTAAATCAAAATGTCATTGGATATGTAGAGGGAGGAATAGCCGGACAAGATCTCTTTAGTTGAATTTTTTTTTATATAATCAATAAAATCCAATAAATATCCATAATGGGTTGGTTAAAAGGCGGAGTTTAAAGTTACAAATAATCAAAAAGTGACCATTATGGCCTAAACAAAAATGCTGAGGGACGAAAAAGGTCATTTTCCCACTCGGCTATTCAAAACTAGAAACTGCAAAAAACGTTAATAAACAACATGAGTTTGAAAAGCTAGGATAAGTAATTTCACCCTTTCCCACAATTGAGGGCAATAATTATGACAGTATAGATATCACATGCAATCACACTATAGACATATAACCTACACAATTATATATAATAGTCAAAAATCAAATAGGTTGCTATGGCAAACCAAAAGGATAAGAAGAGACTTGCATGATCTTTATGTACTTGCATTCATAAACATTTAGACCCAAAAAATCAATCCAAAACCTAGTAATGAATATCAAGAGTAACTTTTCCTCAATCACGAGGGCCTTAAAACTTTAGTGCATGTCCTATCTACTCACCGATAGAAAGATAGATTTGAGAACTAGTTCTCTTTGGTATACAATGAAATATAAGAGCCTAATATTATCAAACATTCATTCATCAAACACAATTTCATGCTTATAATTACTTAATAATCAAAAGTCACAATACAAAGAAGAAATTTTAATACAATCGTCGATCTTGTAACTTTAGTATAAAATAACAATAAGAAAGAATACATATAAAAAATGAATTTATGAAACATAGTAAATGTAATAATCACTTACCTCTAATAGCACAAAACTCTAACTTAAGTAATTGGGGTCCCATGATTAGTCACCTTTTAAATAGAAATAAAATAAAATAATGTCTCATCATCTCTTAAAACAAATTAAAATAAAAGTCTATGAATCACTACAAGTCATATTCTAATTTTAACCTAATAATAATAATAATTGATGGGGTAAAAAAGTGATGGACCAGATCACCCCGCAAATCCTGATGGAGCTCCGCCGTCAGCAGCTTGAGAAGATAAGAAAGAGAGGTCACCGAAGTGGGCTGTCGCCCAAGGAAGAGCTCCAATGCCTAAGTTAGTATTTTGGGAAAGTTTTCGGATAAAGACCGTTCTCAAGAGAGTAAGAGAGTTTTTTCCTTGTTACCTTCAGACTGATTGGGTGTTTTTGTTTAAGTAGTGAGAGAAAAATCAGTTACCTCCTGGAATTGGGTTCCCCCATACGTAGCCGTAGGCAATTAGGAAAATTGTGGAATTTAGTCAAATCCCTCCAGTTGCTCCTAGGATCTCGGAGTTTCCCTGGAACAAGAGATCTTGCCATTCACGTCAATGTGAGAGCTGCAAGCTCACCATCCGACCTTCAGACCAACTTCAGGACCTCCCCGTGGACATTGAGAAACTTGAACATCTCTTCTGGTGAGGTCGTGCCGAGTGATCTTTGGCTCCTTGGAGTGACTAGGAGTTGTGCACTGGTGGTGGTGGCATGGAAGATTTATGATTCGGATCGGAGCTTGCTAGGTCGAAGTTGAGGTCTGGCAAGACCTTAGCTAGAGCTCATTTGGGAGGTCAGTGACCTCTAAGTCTATGACTTGGGACGTCGGTGGTGGTGGGTAACTTACCAACACGTCCTCATTGGCTCTATGAGTCTGATTTTCAAGTATTGAAAGCATGGGGCCTGCTGGCTCATTTTGGTTGACCCTAGTCCGGGTTCTACCCGTTTGGGTTGACTAGTTCCGGCCTTACCCATTTCACCCATCAATAATAGATTCTCATGAAAGCCTTGAAATTTTTTGTGGCGTGATGATCACAAAAGAAATAAAAAACAACTAAAATTAATAAATGTAACAAACAAAACAAGAAGGAAAAGCGAATAAAGGAAAACCTTATTGTATGTTCTACTAAATTCTTTTTTTTTTTTTTACTCTTTTAACAAGCAAAAGGCACATTCATCAAGTGTACGATAGCAACAGATGAAAACTATTTTACAATTGTAAAAGAATCAAACGAAAATTCTTTTGACAAACAAAAATAAAAATAAAAATATATGTAACTTTTTAATAAATTTCTAAATACATATAGAAAATCAAATCCCTATTTCCTAATAGCTAGATCCATAATTTGAAAATTAAATCTTATTTCTAAGAATAAAAGATCTTGAGATTAGGGAAAAAGACTAACATTGATCATAATGAACAATCATAGAATGGATCTAGATGCGAAGAACTTAACACTTAGTTCCTTTTCCGTGAATCCCCTAAATCCCAAAATAAAAGGACAAATTAATTCTCCTAGAGTTTAGTAATTATAAGAAAAGGAAATCTTAAAATTACAATAGATCTAGTCTTAAACTTTAAAATACATTCTACAAAGTCCCCAAAAGTTTCCTTAAATCATAACTAACCCCAACTTAGGTTTTGGATATTACAACTACAAAGAATTGTTTCAATCATTTGTAAAAGGGAATCATAAAATCTTAGAAATCTACCTTTTGAAGCAAAGTTCTAGATGTTGTATATATTATAAAGACCTTCCATAGATAGGAGTTTTGCAACAATTTGGACTAGGCAAAAATGAAGATACTTTATCTTTTATGGTATCGTTCAATTGATTTTTTGGGATAGAAATCCAACAATTTTCTCCAAGCTGAAAAAAGATTTTATATTTTCAAGTTTCAAGATCACATACTCTGATCAATCTCAGAAAAAAATAAAAAAAACACCAATAATGTCACCATATCCTCCTATAAACTACTTCATGCTACTTTCTTTGTATTGGAATTCTGAATTAATTTCATGTAGTTTATTAAACATCCTTTTGGAAAACATATCAAAAGCCATTTTTCTAACAAATTCTATTTTCTTTAATGAATCTCCAACAACTCCAATGGACTCCTTGTTGTTGTCAACTTCTTTATCTCTAATACAAAATGTTCCTTCTCCACCTCTACTTGGGACAATAAAGAAGAACCCAAAACGAATATATGTAAAAAAAAAAAAAAAAAAAACACATAGTGGAAGTTTGTAGGATGAAAGGATGACAATTTTCTTTCTTTTTTCTTGGCTAGTTAGGTAGGGTTCGTGGAATTAAAACCAATTAATGTATACGTCTATTAACTTTATAATACTCATTTGTGGAGACTTTGGAGATTGTCCAATCATATATTGATTGTTGGACGTCTATCATGTTAACTTTTTAAAGTTTTGTTGATTGCTTAGAGGATGTGGATAAGGAGAAAGAGTAGGAAGCCTTAGGTGAACTAGGCTAAAAAAACAAGATAGTAGAATGTGAAGAGACAAATGAACCAAATGATGACTTAGTAATCAATTCAAAGAAATAGTCTTCTTTCTTCCTCTCTCCTTTGCACAAAATCCTTTCTTGTACAAAATCATATAGAGGAACCAAAATTTTCATGCACAAAGGTTACATACATTTCCTAACTTAGGTAGAACAATGATTATGTAAACAACCGAATTTAGACTATTCTAGATCTATCTTAAGGAGCTTATTACACAAAAAATGTGGTCTACTGCACAGATCTTGAAAGTTTAAAGAGTTATCTAGTATGGTAAGGTCATAATAATTAAATATGTCTCATACATGCATAGATCCATGTGTCTTTGCTTCATAATATCCCATTGAAATAAGGGATACTTCTCTTAATTACTTCCCATTCGGATCATATAACTATATATATATATATATATTCAAATCTGATATTTTAAAGAAAAAACTACCTAAGTGTTAGGTAGACACCTACCTATTTATAGTAAGGGATTTGAAATTCTACATTTGTTCTTATCATGATGAACAAAAATAAGAACATAAGAATGGATCAACATAAAGTCTTCTGTGATATGCATTGTAATTTACATAAATAATCTCTCATGAAAAAATATATTGTTTCCTATTATTTCCTAGTTTTTTGAAATCCTTTGAATAATGATATATCTTCTAATTATTCAATTTTTTATTTTGAATCAGTAGGGATAATAAGATAAAAATAGTTCTATTATGTATTTCAAATAGCCCTTTCTATTTGAGAGGAACTATTAAGTAAAGGTTGTCTTGAATTGCTTTGTTCTAGGAAATCAAAGGAAAACAAGTGCTACAATTGTCCTTATTAAGTTGAAGAAAAATAAACAAGTTTTAGAACACAACAACAAAGAAGCCCATGAAGATTACTAACATGTGATGAAAATGAAAGACATGAAAATATGAAATGCTCACAAATAGCATTATATTAAAATCTAAATCTCTCTCCTTCGCAATTTCTTAATAGTCTATTTAGATCATGCACAGATTAAACATGATACCATTGAATATAACTTTAGAGAAATTTGATCAAAATATCCTTCTATACATACTATTTCATCAAATAAGTCTAATTTTGTTTTTCCTAATTAATTGAGGGTATACTAGAAAAATTATATATATTAAATTTTCTTCTAAAAATTAAAAAGGATTCACACATTTTGGATTTTTTTGGTCTAAATGGACACTTATAAAAGGAGCATAATTAGTAATTAATGCTGCTATAGAGGGACACTTGTTAAAATATTTTGGATGGAGCAAAGAGGAGGATGATGAAAAGAAGTGAAGATTTAGACCCTTATTCCAATAGTTTCTACCACATGTCATGCATCTATTTATATAAATATTCTTTTATTCAATAGAGTGGTAATTCAAGCGAATAAAAAAATGTATGGGATGTGTTGTGGTTTTTTTTTTTTTTCAATGATTAGAACTGAGAAAAGGACTAAGAATGATATTGCATTTTTTATAATATTGTAAAGTAAAATCTTCTAAAACAAGTATTATTGGGGAAAAAAATAGATATAAAATGTTAAAATGACAGAGGAGGTAAATTTAGAGATAGATATAGCAAATAGGTTAAAATGACTTGGTAATAAAATCCCTTTCTACAAGAGTATTTTTCTTAGAAGTTTTGGTGCCTGAATTGGAGTGCCATCCAATTTAAAGTGATTTAGATTTTAGAAAAACACGAGAGTTTAAGGACCCATGCCCATGTATGAAAGAAGAAGGATTTGATGGGGCAATTATTAAGGGGTACAAGTTAGGGGTCCATTTATAAAAAAATAGAGTGTTTGTGGATCCATACATAAAAAATGAAGGGTTCTCAAAGAATACTTGATATGCCAAAATTAAAAAAATAATTAAACAAATAAAGAGAAAGAGTAAAAGAAAATGTATATAATTATTATGCATACCATAAAAATCTATTAATAAGATCAAACTTTTCCAAGGTTTATAGGAAGTTTCCATGTGAGACTTGTAGTCTTACACAATGTAAAGTTAATGCATTGTAATTTAGGATTCAAAGTCTCCCTAAGGTAAGGAATTAATAAACATTTAATAAAAAGTAGAAACACACATATATCATGTCTTCTGAAAAAAAAAAAAAAGAGTTAGTGGAAGAGAAAGAATGAATACTATACCATATCAAGCATATCTACTGTGAAATAAGAACTTGAGGGTTTGAGGAATGAGGATCTATGTATGAAATAAATGGAGGATTCAAGGAACCTTTCATAGAAGGTTTGGAGAACCAACGTATCAAAGAATGAGGGTTTCTAGAAACCAACCCTTGTGTGGAGTCTTCAATGACCAACATATAAAAAATGGAGGCTTTTGGAAGAAAATTTCTCATCATTATGTTGTGGCAAAAATCTCTTTCTTATATGTAAGGAGGAAATCCCACGCATATGGCTCGGGATATTCTATTCCATTTTCTACACCATCTTCTATACTACCAAATACAATAATAAATATTACCCAATAAAAATCAAGTATATCCTTTCAGGATTTTATAATAAAATATATTTTTAAAAACATTCGTGTATATTTATTATTAGTGGTGGTAGAAGATGGTATAGAAAATGTTGTTGAAGGATTTGGAGCCCTAGCATATGCATAAAGTAGTTGGGTTTTTGTCCCAAATTAATTTATCTATTTATAGTTCGATTAAAATCTTGTCATATATGTTAAACGTTTCCATGTGAGATTTAGAGTATCATATAAACTTACATTAGTCAATATGTGAAAAAAATACTTGAAACAAGAAAGCGGAATTCATATAACATAGTTTTATTCAAGACCACAAGAAAACAAAAAAACACAAACAAGAACAGATGATGTTGGAAGATTGAACTGAAAATAAAAGTACACATTAACTAGGACAAAGAAAGTTGGAACATATCACTAGAAACAACAAGCTCTTAGAACAAATTGAAATCTTGGTTGATTTAGTTATGTCGATAGCGTTTTCCACAAATCTTCTTTAACGGGGAGCTTTCTTTTGGCATTGGTGGTGGAGGTTGAGTAGGAGGTTTCAGACCCTACAGGTAACCAATATATAATATCATTAGTTATCACAAAAATATTTCAATGACAAAAAAAAGCCAAATTTAAAATAATAGCAAGACATGTTTCAATTCACGAAAATTAGTGATTATATTTGCATAATCAAGAAAATAACTACAAATCAAATAAATGTAAAAGTTAATACTTCCTCTTACCTATTTTTTCTCGTGTCTTAGACACTTGAATGGAAATTAAACTTTAAGTATCAATCTGATATAGTCATGGAAATTAATAATTACATAAGAACTAAATTCAATAAAAAATCTTGGTTCACATAAGGTGAACATTCATATATATGATAATGGAGTATATTAATTTAGCATAAAGAAACCTTTTCCCAATCTTTGTCCATCATTCCATTCAATGTAAAATTCTTGATGAAAGGGTTCACAAGAAGAAAGGAATTATATCCAAAATGCAGTAGTCTTTAATGAAAATGGAAGATTACTTCAGAATTTTCTTGAAAAATTCTTTCCTTTTTTTTCCCCTCAATCCCCATTAGCTATTACCCATTTTGAAGTTGAATTATGCATTGAATTAGAAAGAAAAAAGGGGTGCAATTGCAGTTTATTGCTAATTTACATAAACTCCTTCAAAATTTTGATTTTAGTGATGAATGAAGATGGGGAAAATGATAATCAAAGGAACAGGATTAAAAAACAACACAATAATTTCTTTACCGCCAGAAAGATCTGAGTAGCTTCCTCCTTGGTATGGGTATTGATAACCTCTAAGGCAGCCTCCTATAAATTAAACATGCATGAAACTAAAAATTATAAAAGGATAAAGTCCAATGTGAATCAGGTCCACATTTCTACACATGGACCTTATGATTTATATTGAGACAAGTAAGCTAAAAATTACAAACGCCAATATTTGTAGGGACAAAAGCAAAAAAGTATATGTATAGTAAGTGATTTTTTCTAGTGATATGGCTTGACTGTGGACCAAGAAGTCCATATCCCCACATAGATCTATATAAAATTTTCCTTTTCAAGATGTGGATCTCAGAATGTAAAATCCAGATATCAATAGATATGAATGGAAAGAAGATAAAATTTTAACATACCCTGAATGAATTCAGTTCTACTTCACTGAGAGTCTTTGGCTCATCTGTAATCTCTAATACATCTTTCGGTGGAGGATTCGCCATGGTCACTTCCTAGAGAAGTTGTGGAGATGTTTGGTGTTGGTATGAGAATTCAATAGTGAAGACGGTCACATTTATTGAGCAAGAAAGATAGTCGAACAAGGTATTGAACTTTGGATTTAGCATAAAATTACAAATATAGGTCCACTTGTTGGTCTGCATGTTTAGATTTGACAAAGATCACCTCCAATTATCGTTGGAGGATTCTGTCATTATTCGTGTTCATTGCCAGCTATCTCAAAGCAAGGCTTTCTCTCTCTCTCTCTCTCTCACACACACACACACACTATCATGAGGTTTGCTACTCTAACTCTCGATTTCTTCATCTTCTCTCACACACATACATAAGACTTATTGTCCATTTGTTACTTACTTCCATCACTTTTATCTTTCACACACATACACACAATGTCGGTTACTTCTCTTCATTCTATCTTTCTCTATCTAACTGAAGACTCCTAAAGATTTAGAGTACCGAGTCATATCTAGAGGTTGGCGTACAATTCTTATTTTCTATCCCAACACTTAAGATTTGGAAATCAAGATACATAATACTCTCTTCATTTAGTATTGATAGACTATCTCCTTTGCCATTTGTTAGTTATATTCAAAATTGAATGTCTCAATTCATAACTTAGTTAAATTATCAAGGATCAAATTCTTTTCTCAAAATTTATAAAAGTCATGAATGAAATAATTTAAGTTTTGATAAAAGGAGTGTATATAATTAAGTACTCAAAATGTTTTCATATGTTAACATAGTATGTTATTAACTATACCTTTCTCAAAGTTGGAAACATAGGTAGGAAAGATTGGGCATCAGTAGATTGCATTTGTTTGTTCTCATTGATATGAACTAACATATGTTGTTCTAAACTTTTCCACTTTCCATGATGATGAATCACATCACAAAACTTTAACTTTTATTCTTCACTATATTGAGATGAAGCTTAACTTTCATGAAATATTGAAATCTGATTACATAACAATGAATTTGTTTGTTGGGGAGTTTGTATTTACTAGCAACCAACATTAATTATCAAACTCTTGCATGTGGTTTGATTGGAAAATTTCTTTGACAATTACGTCAATCGATCAATCAATTTCTCATAATTATGAATCTCCTAATATAATTTATCTTTTAATTTCTTATATATATATAGATATAAATAAAAAAAAAATATATTAAATACTAAAAAGTAAAGTAAACCTTGAAAACATGTGATTGATATATTAATCAATGTAATGGTTAGATTATATCATAAAATCTAGAGTGGCATCTAATCTCTTCTTTTCTTATAATTAATATGTCCAAAAGGCTATATTGTCATCAAAGGCACCACCAAAGATGATTTTTCTTAGGAATATACAATACAAAACCTAACCCATCAACTTAATCTAGCCCATCAAAGTCAATTAAAAAGAAAAATAGGACTTTCTCTTGTGGTAAAGTAGTCTTACCAATAATAGAGAGGTAATGGGTTTGAGTCTTGAAATCGATAAATGTCATGAAATTTATCCTCTAGTGATCTCATCAATCTAAAGAAAAGTCTATTGCAACGAAGAGCAACCTATAAAATAAAAAAAATTAGAGTATAGGATGAGGGTTGACCAATGGTCTCCTCAATGAGGTTGAAGCATATTAGAAATGACAATGGCATAAACTCTCTTATCCAAATTACCATATATTAACCTTTTATACAACTCCCTTTTTTTGGAATGTTTTATTTGTAGAAAATTTAAGAAAAAGATTGATATAATTAATTTTTATTGGATAAATTTTATGAAAAGGGTTTAACTTATAAATTATTAATTTGTACATAGTTTGCATTCATATTTGAACTGATTTTCGAAATAAGACATTCAATTTTAATAGGGATATTGGAGAATATTTCATTAAAGAGAATATTTTCAATCCTTTTGGCATCCCTAGAGGTATCATTAATGATAGAAGCACTCACTTTCGTAAGCGTGTGGTGGAAAATCTTTCCAAAACCTGTCATGTGCACCATAGGTTTTCAACAACATATCATCCCAATGAATGAGTTTAAGTTTTTAATAGGGAAATCAAGTCAATTTTTAAAAAATTTGTCAATCCTAATAAAAAGAATTGATGCCTTTGATAAGGGGATTATTCTTTATGTGCACATAGGATTGCATTTAAGGCACCTATTAGAATGTCTTCATATAGGTTTGTATTTGTAAAAAACTTGTCATTTGACTGTTGAACTTGAGTATATAGTATATTGTGTCATTAAACAATATAATTTCCACTATTCCAACTCATTGTGTATCGAAAGCTACAAATTCAAGAATTGGAAAACATTAAGAATGATTGTTATGTTAATGTTATAGTTTTCAAAGATTAAGATTAAAGTGTACCACGGTAAGTTTATGCAAGGAAAAGTTTGAAATTAGTCATAAAGTGTTTTTATACATGTCTAGGTTCAAGTTTTTTCCAAACAAGTTCACATCGAAAGTGGATAGCCTCGTTTTTTATTATTAACCTCTCTTTGGTTGATGCAGTCCAAGATCCAAAATCTTGAAACCTAAGAGATCATGAAGGTAAATGACCAAAGATTATTTCCTCAACCTTAAATGAGTATGGTGATTGATTTTGACTGACATCGAATCAACAAGATTAACCAAAGATACTTTCGGAAAGTAACCTAAGAAGAAATTTCCTCATCTTTCCATTTTCTCTACTCAAATGTTGGATTTTCTATAATTGAGTTCTACGTCTTGTATTCACAAAATTTTCTTTTATAATTTATCTTAAAATAATAAATTCAAAAGACTTTTCAATTAATTTTTTTAAAAAAATCTTTATTTCATTTTCACAAAATTTCTATATAAAAAATTACATCCATAAATTTATTGAAAAATATATTACTCCCTCCATGTGTCCATTATTATGATATTTTTTTATATTTATATGTTAATTTTCGTTATTATTATCAGTAATAATTATTAATAAAGATTTTTAAAAATATAAGGACAGAGAATTATATGAACTTTTGTTTGACGTTGAATTTGAAAGTTTTGTTTAATAAATTTCAATTAATAAAGTAATTGAATTTTTATTTTAATATTCATATTTAAAAAATTATATATAGATATTAATATAGTTCAAAATTAAAATAATATATTTTTTATATGAATTTATTTCTTTTACAAAGATTTATGGTCTTAAAAATTAAATTATTTTATAAAATAAATTATTATTAAAATATAATAATCTAAAACTAATACTATTGTATGGATCTAATTTATTATTTATTATTTATTTAATAAATGATTTTCTTTTAACTAAAAAAATAACTTTTATGAGTTTATACTATACTCATCTCTATCATATGTAACTTTTTTATTCTTCCTCTACGCGAAGGGAACTCTCTCCAAACTCGATTGTTCATCCCTAAACTCATGCTTTCTATTGCTCACATAGTTCATAGGTAATAGTGGCGATTATTAAAATGATCCCAGAGGCTATCTGCAAGCAAATGAGCTCCTAATCAAAATCAAGATATTGAGACTCGAATTTTTTTTTTCCATTTTTTTATCAGAAATTCAATACTTTTATAAAATAAAGATAGCACATTTGACAAATTAACTACGAGAAAAAATGAAGAATTTTATTTTCAGTGAATAAGAATAAAGATATTTTCTTGAAAATAAAAAAAGTTAGGTGATGTGTTAGATATGAATAGTCATAAAGTGAGACATTATCAACTCATCCAAAGCTGTAAATTGTAGCATTTTGGTGAGTTTTCTTCTACTTTTATATATGATAATAGATTTATCTAGAATTCAATGTCCCATTTCTAAAAATAAATTCGTTTTTAATATAAAATCTCATTAATAATCTTATATAGTTAAGAATTTACATCTACCGACATAACATTCCCACTACTAATTACACTAAGAAGAGATTAAACTAATAACTTTGTGAAAGTATAAGAATACTACTTAACTGGATTGAGGACCCAAGCCTTGCGCGGGAATTTGGTACAATAATTAAAGATAACTTTTTTAATTTGAAAATTTGATAACATTTTTACAAAAATCGAAAAATAATAAAAAATAGCATTTGTAATTTTAGGTAATGTCAATTTATTATTTTTATAAACATTATAGTTTCAAATACGTCTTTGTCTATCGTATGTAGGATCTTTGTAAAGTTATAATAAATGAGAAAAATTAATTATTAATACCATATTATGCATTTTTTCTAAATATGAAAATTATTATAAATATAAAATAAAAATTAGAGGGAAAAAAACTATCAAAGCTACCAAAATTACCTTTATGATAATTTACCATGTTTGTGCATCGAGTTGGCATTTGGTATAATAATTTAAAATAATATTTATATAGTTTGATAAATATATTTATCTATTTACATATTTATTATGAGTGATTGGGTCCAAAAGTGATGGGCCGGATCACCCCGCAGATTTTGATGAAGCTCCGCCGCCAGCAGCCTGAGAAGATAAGAAAGAGAGGTCACCAGAGTGAGCTGTCACCCTAGGAAAAGCTCTGATATCTAAGTTAGTATTTTGGAAAAATTTTCCGATAAAGAACGTTCTCAAGAGAGTAAGAGAGTTTTTTCTTGTCCTTTTCAGACTAATTAGGTGTTTTTGTTTAAGTAGCGATAAATGATCAATTACCTCTTGGAATTGAGTTCCCCCTTATGTAGCCTTATACAATTAGAATAACTGTGGGATTTAGTCAAATCCCACCAGTTACTCCTAATATCTCGGAATTTCCCTAAAACGAGAGATCTTGCCATTCACGTTTCTGTGAGAGCTGTGAGCTCACTAGTCGACTTTCAGACCAATTTCGAGACCTCCCTGTGGACATTGAGAAATTTGAACATTTCTTCTAGTAGGGTTGCTCTGAGTGGTTCTTGGATGTTAAAAATTAAAAGATGAGGTTCAATAGATTTTTTCAAGTAGAAGATGAAGAGATCATATCTTTCTAAATTTATTAAATAATTCAAACTAAAAATAATAATATAATATAATTGTTATTATCTTTTTTAAAAATAATTATATTGTTATTAATAAATTCATTAAATCTTTGCTATATTATAAAAATATGTATAGGTAAAATATGAAAAGTCATCTTGGTATATAATTTGTTTAATGTCCAATGAATTAGAAATATTCATTAAATTAATTGATCTTAAATATATATATTTTTATATTATTTAATTACTCTTAGGAAATCAAAAAGGTCAAGTGAATTATTTATTTTAAAATATTTGTAATACAGTTTATTGAATTTTTTAATTCAAAAATTAAAAAGAACAAATGTGAGGTGGCATTTCTTAGGTTTTAGAAAGAATGAAAAAATTAAAATTTTTTCAAGTTTGAGAGTCTATTTTAAATGAACAAGACTTTTCCTAAAACTAAAATAACAATTTTTTAATATTTTTATAACCATATCATTAATAATATATTTTTTTTATTACATTAACTTTTTTTAATGATATAAAAATAATGTTATTTTATTCTTTTTTTTTTTATCAGTAATACTTCTATTTGATTTTCAACATATAAAGCTTAATTTTGTTATACTTTAACAAATGCATGTAATTATAATGGGTGACCCAGGAAAAAATAAAAATGAATTAAATTTCTTGCAAGGATTAAATGGTTATTCATTTCCTGATTTGACATATAAATATATTTTATGACTCCATAGGATTGAGTAATTAAAAAAAGTTGAGATTTTCTTAACTTTGGGAGTTGACTTTACATATAGATAATAGATAGATAGATTTATTATTATTATTATTAGTATTAGTATTATTAATATATATTTTGTATTTGGTTAAATCCTATAAAAATATAATATTTATAACAATATAGGAATATGAAAAGTCTCTTTACATAAATTCATCCTTTGCTAAATAGTTTATTTAATTATTTTTTGAAAAATGAATATGTTAGGTGAATTCATTTATTTAATTATTTTTTTTGAAAAAAGAGAAGTTCAAGTGAATTCATTATCTTAAAATATTTATTATAATTTATTAAATTTTTTAATTAAAAAATTTAAAAGAAGCATAGGTGAAGTTGCATGTATGAGACGTTAGAATCAATGAAAATACTAAAGTTTTTGAAAATTTGAGAGGTTACTTTAAGTATATATAATAGATAGTAGATTTTCGATCAAATTAAAATAAAACATTCAATTCTAAATCGATGAGGTATCTATTAATTAAAAAATATTTTATAATTATACAAGGTAAATGATATAAGTATTTGTATAGTTTCTAATCTATTACGTCTTCTGTTACTAAATATAAGTCATTTTAACTAATTTTTCTTCTCACAAATTATAAATTATTGTTGTCAATTAATTAGCTTTTTAAAGATATTTTTCTATCAAACCTTACTAACTTAGTGGTAAGTAGTAACACTTGGAACCCGGGGGTCTCGAGTTCGAGACACTCTTAGGATGCCACTGTTGATCCTCCAGGGGAGGGGCATTGGCAGCGTTAGGGGAAGGGTGGGTGCAAAAAAAAGAAAGAGATAATTACTAGAGAGAATCTCAGCAAAATATAATAATAACACAAAGGAGGAGGCCCAACACAAGAGAACTCATACCAAAATCAAGTGTAATATATGTTTTTATTAGTTTAATATTTGATACATGGGCCATTGGCAGACATGATATTAAAGCTATTTTTGTCATTCTCTCAATGCATAGGATAGTGTTTATCTACGTCCAAATCTATCATTTACTCTCTCTAACAAGATAAACGTTAAAATATTTCAGGAGAAGATAAAATAACGAGAGAGAGTCAAAGCAAAGGAAAAGAGATAAATATTTCAAGTTTGTCAATAGTCTATGAAACAAGAGGAGATCGAAAATTGTATAAAAGGAGGAGGCCTAACACAAGAGAACTCATATCTTTCTCGGTCTTTTGGCTAAGGACAAGTGTAGTATATGTTTTTATCAGTTTAATATTTGATATTTTTAGTAATTTTTTAGATTTCTTGTTAAAAATTAAATTTTAATAATTGTTATATAGATTATGTTAAGTAGTGCCCATTGCATGATTATTTTCTCTCAGATAAATGTGAATCCCAGCACAATGATAATAATAATAACACAGAAATTTTTGAAAAACTCATAAGAGTCCCAAAAAAGTAATAATAATAATAATAACAACACGGAAATGTTTGAAAAACTCATAACCTTCTCCTATATCGACAGTCTATGAAATAAGAGGAGATTGAAGATCATATAAAAGGAAGAGGCCCAACACAAAAGAACTCATACCTTTCTTGGCCTTTTGGTTAAGATCAAGAGTAGTATATATTCTTATCAGTTTAATATTTAATATGTGGGCCATTGGCCCACATGATATTAATGCTATTTTTAGTAATTTTTTGTTAAGATTCTTAAGTTTAGATTTTGTAACTAATATTGATAGGTGAAATGGGTATGGCCAGGACTAGTCAACCCAAACAGGCAGAACCTGGACTAGGGTCAACCCAAATGGGCCAGAGGGCCCCATGCCTTCAATACTTGGAAGTCAGACTCACAGAGCCAACGAGGTTGTGTGGGCAAGCGACTCACCACCACCGACCTCCCAAATGAGCTCGCTAAGGTCTTACCAGACCTCAACTTCGGCCTGGCAAGCTCCGATCCGAATCATAAATCTTCCATGCCACAACTGCCGGTGCGAAACTCCTAGTCACTCCAAGGAGGCAAGGACCACTCGGCGCGACCTCACTAGAAAAGATGTTCGAGTTTCTCAATGTCCACGGGGAGGTCGTGAAGTTGGTCTAAAGGTTGGCTAGTGAGCTCGCAGCTCTCATTGAGATGTGAATGGCAAGATCTCTCTTTCCAGGGAAACTCCGAGATCCTAGGAGCAACTCGTAGGATTCGACTAAATCTCATAGTTATCATAATTGCCTACGGCTACATAAGGGGGAACCCAATACCAGGAAGTAACAGATTTTTCTATCGCTACTTAAACAAAAACACCTAGTCAATTTGGGAAGAACAAGGAAAAAAGTCTCTTGCTCTCTTAAGAACGGTCTTTACCAAAAAACGTCACCAGAATACTAACTTAGGCATCGAAGCTCTTCCCCGGGCGACAACCCACTCCGGTGACCTCTCTTTCTTATCTTCTCAGGCTGCTGACGGCTGAGCTCCATCAGGATCTGCAGGGTGATCCAGTCCATCACTTTTGGACCCCATCACTTCTGGTGCCATCTGTGGGAACATGATAGAAAAGCTTAAACTTTTTCCCATACACAAAACAAATAAAGAAATCTTGATGGCTTAGTTGCAGCCTTCGCATGTTCAACCTCCACACCGTGGCAGGTCGCCAGCCAGAACACGGTTGCGTACTAAAGGGATAGTGCCAGAAATGCTACTATCGGTACAGGTTGTTGATAACGGTGACTCAGGGCCGAGCACTGAAGAAGGCCAACAACTGCCATCACAGTCCGATCCGTCCCAGAATGCCCCAACCAACCAAACACTTAAACAAGAAGGGCCGTGAGAGAGATGCCTAGATCTCGCTGTAAATGGCAATAACTCCAAGCCACCAAGGGCGCAGAGATTTGGTGGAACCCGGGTATCCCTGCCAACAAATCTAATGGAAAGAATGGTGGCTGCCCTAGATTGAATCTCAAGTAGAAGAGATTACATTTCCACTGGGCGTACTCCAACACCTTCCCGGAGAGAAATGCAACCACCCAGGAACTGAGCTAAGCATACTCAACTGGACAGTTTTAATCCTTTAGAGGCAAGGACTGAGCCTCTGTGCAATGACACAAGTCGAGAAGTAGGTCGGCTAGAACAAAGGTCATAAGGAGCAAGGACTTTACCAGTGACCGACCTTTGGGAGACCCTCAATAATCAAAGGGGGCATGACCTAAGAGACAGGCTCAACCGAGCTGCCATCTCCAGAAGCCAAGGACAGGATGCAGTTCCTAAAGAGTATTGTGAACTCCACTTGGGGTAAGGATACCACCTCGTCGTAGCCTAATCGAAATGACAGGCGAAAATGCTCGAGGGGCAACCCCCAACCCACTGAGCAAAGCAGCTCCTCTAGCTAATCAGGAGCAACGAAGCACTGTAGATCTTACTGAGCCTTCATCGTTTGTCCACAGCATCTGGACAGCCAAGATGGCCCCAGGCTTCAAGGCCCCACAGTTGGAGAAAAAATATGACGGTACTTGGAAGGGACAATAGCATATTAACGAGTACATCTCCTACAAGGAGATGTTCGAGCACTCCGACCACGTCAAATGCAGAGCTTTTAGGTCCACGCTGACCAAAAAGGCTAAATCATGGTTCAAAAAAAGCCCTGAGGCAAGCATCTCGAGCTTGACACAACTAAAAGAGCTCTTTCTAAGAAACAATCAGAGTAGCATGAGGTGCGAGAAAGATATTAACAACCTCTTTCTCATCAAATAGAAGGTCGGTGAGAGCACCCACAGCTATTACAATCATTTCAATGACGAAGCAGTGGAGATCGAGCAAAAGAATTATGCCACCTACATAACTGTGTTCATGCAAGGGTAGTACGTAGTCCTCAGACTGGCCGAGGAGCCAGTAAAAACAATTAAGGAGTTGCAGACACTCCTTGAAAAGTTAATCGAGGCTAAGGAAACAGCTGTTCAAAAGAAGATCTCGAGCTTCACCTCAGCCGCAGACAGAGACAATAGAGGACATCCAGGAAGTCCTCAAAAAACAAAGCGAGACAGGAAAGAGCCTCACCCCAATTGGGGAATCTCGGACAAAAGAAGCAAAACCATCACTAACCTTGTACTCACGCCACTCAAGACATCACGAGTTGAGGTCATGGAAAAGAAAGGCCTTCGAAAGCCACCCAGGCCCCTCAAGAGTCCTGCCTCCAAAAGAGACCCGGCAAAGTTCTGCCACTACCATAAGGATCATGGACATCTCACGGAGGATTGCTTTGACCTCAAACATGAGATTGAGAGGCTCATAAATGAAGGCCACCTATAAGATTTCCTGGCAAAAAATGCAGGGTCTGCAAACCCACCACTAGTGGCCTCGCAAAATCAAATTGCCCCAATCGGTGAAATAAATGCCATCGAGTGGAAATCGAAGCGAGCTCAAAGTTGAGATTTAGAAAACCTAATAGTGTCACTCCATGTTGGCGACTTCCTAGTAAGGAAAATTCTGGAAGACACCAAAAGTGCAGCCAATGTCCTCTGTTGCAAGGCCTTTGATCAAATGGGGATCAACAAAAGCTCGCTGCAGAAATCAGACACTACAGTGACCAGTTTCAACGGTAGTACGACCGTCGCCGATGGAATCCTAAGAGTCCCAACCATAGTCTGGGTAGAGGGCAGGGAAGTCATTGAGATGATGGACTGGATGGTCGTAGACGTCCCGGAACCTACAATGCCATACTTGGCCACAGGGGGTTCATGGACCTAAAAGTAGAGATCTCCTTGCTCAGCTACAACATGAGAATCCAGGTTGGAGAGGTTTGGATTACCCTTGAAGGAGATAGGCGAATGGTTGCAAAATGTTATCTAGCGGAGGATAACGAAGAGAGCTCCTCAGAGCCCAAAAAAGAGGAGTGCATTGACCTCCCAAAAGAGGATGGCCGCTTCAAAATTCAGGCAACCGGAAATTGAGAGAAAGTCTTCCTTAATCCTAAATTCCCTTAGAAAGGGATTAAAATTAGAGAGCTCCTGCCTCTGAGGATTAAAGGGAAGCTGGTGGATTCCCTTGAAGAGAATCTGGAAGTCTTCACCTGGCAGCCCAGCGACCTCGAAGGAGTTTACCAAACCATTGCAAAACACAAGGTTGGGCTCAAGCTGGAGGTCAAGCCAGTGAAGCAAAAGAAGAGGACCTTTGCCCCAGAGCTCAACGAGGTCATAGCGAAAGAAGTCCACGCTCTCCTTGATGCTAGAATTCTAAAAGAAGTGGTGTACCCAAAATGGCTAGCCAATCCTATAGTGGTACCAAAGAAGGAGGGGACATAGGGGATGTGTGTGGACTTCACCACATTGAACAAATGTTGCCAGAAGGACTCCTACCCGCTTCCTCGCATTGACCAAATGGTAGACTCCACAGTCAGGTACCAGTGGTTGTGTTTCCTTAACGCATACAAAAGGTACCAGAGAAATGCTCACATGAAGCTCAACCCAGAGAAATGCACCTTCGAGGTCTCCGCAGGAAGGTTCCTAGGCTTCATGGTCTTGGAGCGAGGCATTGATGCCAACCCAGACAAGATGAAAGCTCTGTTGGATATGGAACCTCCTAGAAACCTCAAAGATGTAGAAAGCCTAGCAGGAAAAATGGTGGCTCTATGACTTTTTATTAGCAAGATGGCAGACAAAGGAGAAAGATTTTATGACACCATAAAAAAGCTAAAGGACTTCCAGTGGTCTGAAAGCTGTTAGGAAGCTTTCATCAAGCTGAAGGACTTTTTGGGTAACTTGTCCCCCCAAGATCAGGAGAAGAAATCTGTATGTACTTGGCCGCGACTGAAAAGGTAGTAAGTTTGGTATTAATAGTAGGAAGGTCAGGTGATGCAGTTGGAAACAGAATCTGAAGATTCGTTCTTGTTCAGAAATCGGATCCAATTTTCCTTCTAATCAAACTTCAACACAAGTAGTTAGAAGACGAAAATTAAAATCAAGTGAAAACGAATTTTCGAAGTAGTCGAAAATCGCAAATGCCGAAAGAGGCAAACTTTAATTCATCAAAACTCTCTTCCCCAACTCTTAGGCATTCATCCTTATTTATAATAGTAGGAGTTCTGTATTCCTAATCAAATTAGGAAATAGAATCCAAGTAAACTACTGAAGCTAAATATTGTTTTCCTAATCAGACTAGGAAATAAAAAAAAATCACGAAGAAAACAATAAAAATAAAACAAGTTTCTAAATAAAATTCTATCTAATTAAAGAAGTAAAATTATGAAACAATCCTAATCTTGCTCATCTACTTATACTGCATCATCAGGTCAACAATTTCCTATTTATTATGCTAGTCGTTTACTTCGAGGTTTAGAGACCAGAAATACGGACCTCGGGAAATTTCTATACCTCATCATTATCACTTCAAGGAAATTAAAACCGTATTTTGAAGCTTACTCAATAACAGTCCTAACCAACTTACCTATGAAACAAGCTCTGGCAAAGCCTGAAGTCTCAGGCAGGATGATGAAGTGGTCCCTTGTGCTCTCTGGGTACCAGATTCAATTTGAGCCAAGGAAGGCTATCAAAGCTCAAGCCCTCTTAGACTTCGCAGAAGAATGTACCAGAGCTCCATTGGAGCACACAAACGGTTGTGAAGTTAATATCTGGACCATGTTCATGGATGGGTCGACGGAGAAGGAAAATTTAGGCTTGGGGATTGTACTGGTCAGCCCTGAGGGAGTGAGAATCAAATACTTTATGAAGTACAACTTCCCAACCTCAAACAATGAATCTGAATATGAAGCCCTCTAAGCAGGCCTAAGGCTTATAAGAGCTCTCAAAGTACAAAAATTACATGCCAAAATAGATTCACAAGTCATAGCCAGCCAAGTAACTGGAAAATACCAAGCTAGAGATGATAACATGGTCAAGTATTGCAAAAGAGTAAGAGGTATCATATCAAAACTTGACTACTTTCTCATTGAACAGATTCCCAAGGAGCAAAACTCAAAAGCGAACACACCGTCCAAAGTCCACAAAAAGGTAGCTAGAACCAATGCTGAGCACTTGTGGAACAACTACACTCTCCCAACGTCGATCAAGAGAAAAGTCTGGTCATAGAGGATCAAGCAAACTGGAGATATCCAATCTTTAGATTCCTTAAACACGGTGACCCCCTTGAGGACCCAAAAGAAACTTGCCGAGTGTGAAGACGGGCACCTTGCTATGTCTTGATTAGGGACGGCGTGGTATGCAGAAGGTCATACATATGGCCACTACTCAAATGTTTAAGTCCGGGGGAAGGTAAATATATGATTAACAAGGTACACAACGGTATATGTGGCTCTCACATAGGACCGATGACTATCGTAAAGAAAATCCTACAAACAGGATATTACTGGCCCACAATGGTCACAGACATTGAGACGACCATATAGAAATGCACCAGCTGCCACCTGCATGGGAACAAATCACATCTTCCATCAGTGAAATATCAACCAATCAATGCCTTAGTACCATTTGACATATGGGGGATTGACATCCTCAGACCTTTCACAAAGGGAGTGTGGGGTGTGAAATTCCTTATAGTTATTGTAGAGTATTTCACCAAATGGGTTGAAGCAGAACCCATGACAGTGATCTCTTCTCAAAAGGTTCAGTTGTTTGTTTGGAGGGACATCATATGCAGATTTGGGATTCCACGAGCCATCATTTCAGACAATGGCCAACAGTTTACAGGTGATCCATTCAAGACCTTTTGCACGAACCTCCACATTGAGCAAAGACTGACCTCTGTGGCTTACCCACAAGCCAACGGGTTAGCAGAGGTTACAAACCGAGCAATTCTAGAAGGGCTAAAAAGAGACTCACTAAGCTCGAGAAAGGTGGTGGTAATGCGGATTGGACAAATGAGATCCCCCAAACCACACCCAGAAAAGCTACTGGAGACATCCCATTTAGTCTATGCTTTGGAGTAGAAGCAATAATGCCCTTTGAGGTTAGGGAAACATTTTTAAGACTGAACAAATACAACTCAGTCTTAAATGAGGGGGAGAGAAGAGTAGAGCTCGACCTTCTCGAGGAGGTTAGAAACAAGGTAATTGAAGCGGATAAGACATACGAAAGGCAGGTAACAAATTTTTTCAACAAGCGAGTGAAAGAAAGACATTTCTCAATTGGAGAAATGATCCTCAAAAAGTAAACAAGGTCAATTGACCAAATTGCAATAAGGCTGGGAAGGACCCTACCTAATCCAAGAAGTCCACAAAAGAGGGAGCTACAAACTAGCTGATCTTGACTAGAGACAACTCCTGAGACCTTGCAATGTCTGTCACTTAAAAAAGTTTTATGCCTAAAGGTGATCTAAGATACGAAAGACCTCTTGGACCTGGTCACCTTCAGCAACGAAATTAGCATGATTTAAAGCTAAGTGCTCCTAAAGTTTATGAAGTCATTACGCTTGTATTAATCTAAGTTACCCAAATGACAGTTCAATTATGCAAGCATGTAATTGTTGAAAAGCTATGTATGAAGAGTAGAAATAACGTTCCAAGTAGAGACAAGAAAATACTAAGCAGTTCATGAAGAAAGACAAAAATGAAAACAGAAGAGCCATAAACAGGCTCTCTATGTTGTATGAAGTGCAGAAAAATAAAGCAGAAGGCCACAAACAGACCCCTGCAAAATATCTAGTACTCAACAAAACATATGTTAATCCCAAGGCCATTACAAGACTTCCCAAGAAGATAGGTCAGAGTCAGAGTTGGAGATCTCAATTGCGGGACCTTGAAAAGGTTCTGCGTACATGGCCATCATGTCAGCTCTATGACGAATGGTAGAGCAGGTCCTGCTCGCCACCTTAAGCCATTCAACACCACAACCTACCGCCTCACTTCCGCGGCCCAATCCCCCTCTGCCAAGATGCATAGCAGCTCAGGTCCTGTGACCTCTCCCCCGTGAAGGAACAGAAGGTCCCATAGAGGTCGAAAGCCCCTCACCATTATCTAACCCAGTAGCGCTTTGGCTAGGGCTAGTCCCTCCATGGCCTGCTTGGTAAAGCTAGTCAAGACCTATCAGCAATGTTAAAAAAAAAAAAAATGGGAGAGGGACTATCAAACATACGGAAAGGGTGGAAGCAGCAAAGAAGCTAACTTTAGAAGGATCACTTACTGGAAGGAACAATTTCCACGCTTGCACGGATCGAAGGGAGATTACATAACATCTTCCAACACAAACCCGCGGGCTCCAGAAAAGACCTTGGCCTAATAGAAGCGAGGCACCCGACCCTAGGCCAACCAAAATAGGCTAAGTTCATTAAAAAATCCCGATGCTGCTCTAGGCCAGGGATGAGAGGAGGAATCTCCTTGTAAAAAATTCGATTAAGGTTTCAGTCAGGGTATCTCTTCATCAATGAATCATCAAACTGGAAAGAGAGAAATTGTGATTTTTAGTTCTCCTTTAGAGATTGGACACAACCCAATATTGGATGCCGCTGCATCAGCCTCAGGTACCCCTTGGAAGAACTGAAGGTCGAGGGAACCTCTAGCTTGAAAAAGCATCGGAAGAGCTCCAAGGATACCAGAACCCTATAAAGATGACAGGTCGCTATGAAAGCGACTATCATCCTGATGGAATGGGGAGTGAACTAGGCTAAGGGGACCTTCCAAAAATGGACTTTTTCCATAAAGAGGGGATAAAGGAAAGGAGGAAGGAGCCCTCGCCAAAGGCTGGTGTGATGAAGAATGATGTGGCCGGTATGCCTAGAATGGGGGCCCTCAATCAGCATGGCAGCAGTGAAATAACCCTCCCTTGCTTCCATCTCCACTTGGAGAGCCCTGATGTCAACAGGGCCCAAAAAAGAGTCCTAAAAGGGCACCCTAGTCTCAGCTAGGTCATGAGTTAGACAGGGGATTTCACGAGCCTGGGGAAAGTAGTTAGGATAATAGAAAAACTCATTTGCTAGAGATTCAGAGCTTGAGGTGTCTGAACTGGAAGCCATGGTAACCAAGAAGGCTCAGATGAAAGCTCAGAAGAGAAGAGAAAGGACCAAGTGCAAGGAACCACAGAGAGATAGAAGAAAACTCAGGAAAAAGAAATGATAAAGAAGAAAGATATGATAGATTCTTCGAAGTTAAGAACTAACCAGTTTCTCACTAGGGAGTCGGAGCAGGTCAACCTTTGGCCTTCTAAGATTTGTCAATTTCCCAGATCTGGGGCAGGTCAACGATTTAGAAACTGAACTCACCTCAGCTCCACCTCAAAAAATAAAAAGAAGAAAAAGCGCAGCGCTTTCCTTAGAAACATGATATGAGTCGAAGCTGCTGAAACCCGAACTAGGCAATCTTTAAAGATCTTCTCACAGATTTGATAGCAGATGCCTCCTTCTTAATGATTGATATTTTCCCCTTGGCCAACTTCTCCTTCTTGGATTTAACATGCTTAGAGGTCCAGAAACTAGATATTCGGACCTCGAAAAGTTCTTGTACCTCATTATCATTACCTCGAGGAAATTAAAGCCATATTTTGAAGCTTACCCTATGAGAGTTTTAACAAATCTACCATTGAAACAAGCTCAAGCCAAGCTCAAGTTGTCAGGCAGAACGATGAAGTGGCCCCTTGAGCTCTTGGGATATCAAATTCAATTTCACCCTAGGAAGATAATTAAAGCTCAAGCTCTTGCAGACTTTGTAGAGGGTGCACAAGAGCTCCACTGGAGCTTATGAGCACCTGTGAAAGCACCGTCTGGACAATGTATACAGACGGTTCAATGGAGAAGGAAAATTTAGGTGCGAGAATAATATTGATCCTTTACTCTGTGAAGTACAACTTCCCAACCTCGAATAATGAATCCGAATATGAAGCTCTCTTAGCAGGTCTAAGGCTAATAAGAGTTCCCAAAGTGCAGAAATTGCACGTCAAAATAGATTCGCAGGTCATAGCCAGCCAGGTCACGGGAGAATACCAGGCTAGAGAGGACAACATGGTCAAATATCTCAAACAAGTAAGAGATATCACCTCCAAGCTTGAGAATTTCCTTATGGAACAGATACCCAAAGTCCAAAATGCAGAGGCAGATGTACTACCCTAAGTCTATTGAGACATAGTTGGAACTAATACAGAGTTATTGGTGGAACAGTTATACTCTCCAAGCATAAACCAAGACAAGAACTTGGTGATAAAGGATCAAGCAAACTGAAGATATTCGATCTATAGATTCCTCAAGCATGGCGACCTCCCACAGGACCAAAAAGAAGCTCGCCAGAAGCAAAAATGGTCACCTTGTTACGTCCTAATAGGAGATGATGAGGTATACAAGAGGTCCTATATTTGGCCATTACTCAAATGTCTAAGCCAAGGAGACAGACAATACGTCATTGTAGAGGTACACAGTTGAATATGTGGATCACACATAGGAGCAAAGATTGTCGCCAAGAAAATACTAAGAACAGGGTAATACTGGCCCTCAATGGTTTCAGATATTGAGAAGAACATATAGAAATGCACGAGCTGCTAGTTGCACGGGAACAAATCACACGTGTCCCCAACAAGGTATCAATCCATCAATACATCGATACCTTTTGATATTTGGGGCATTGATATTCTTCGACCTTTCTCGAAAGGAGTGGGGGGTTTTCAGTTCCTGATTGTTGCTGTGGAGTACTTCACCAGATGGGTTGAAACAAAACCAGTGGCAAGCATCTCATCACCAAAAGTCCAGTTTTTCATCTGAAGAAACATTGTATGCAGGTTCGGGATACCCTGAGCTATAATATCAGATAATGGTAGGCAGTTCATTGCGACCCGTTCAAGACATTCTGTGAAAACCTAAACATTGAGTAGAGGATGACCTCTGTAGCTCATCCCCAAGCTAATGGGCTCGCCGAGGTCACTAATAGAACCATTATGGAAGGACTCAAAGAGAGGCTTACCGAGCTAAAAAAAGGTCACAAAACTGCATGGCTAGATGAAATTCCATTCATTCTTTAGGCATATAGAACAACGCATAGAAAAGTGACTGGAGAAATGCCATTCAATTTGCGCTTTGGCGCAGAGGCAGTAATGCCAGTCTAGGTTGGTCTACAGTTTTTAAGACTGGCTGAATATAATTCAGTCTTAAACGAGGAGGAGAGTAGGGTAGACCTAGACCTCCTTGAGGAGGCCAAAAATGAAGCAATGGAAGCAGATAGGACCTACAAAAGGCAGGTGACAAATTTTTTCAGCAAAAGATGAAAGCAAGACATTTCAAGGTTGGAGAAATGGTCCTTAAAAGGTCAGACGTTGGCAAACAAGGTCAATTGACTAAGCTGCAAGAAATCTAGGAATTACCTTACATTGTCCAAGAAGTCCATCAAGGAGGGAGCGATAAGCTTGCTGATCTCGACAGAAGACAACTCTTGAGACCTTGGAACATCTGCCATCTAAAAAAGTTCTATGCCGAAAGCTAATTAAAACAATGCAGACCCCCATGAAGCCGATTAAAAAGACCTTGCTGAGCATCATGGCTATCTGAACGACTTTACCAGCCTTTAATTTGAGCAAGACATAAATAAAAGATAAGTTCTTCTATTTTTTAAAGCTTATCAAATCTTCATTCTATAGTACATTGCTTCCAATTCAATTTGCCTTGCAAAAAAGTAAAGAAGAACATTTAGCAAAGCTATAAAGGCAAGGTGTTGAAGGAGATAAAATTGTTATAGAAAAGACAGAAGGCCACAAACAGACCTCTGTAACTATCTAGTACATGTGCATAAATTATAAAATGTTAGGGGCATAAAAATCCTACTCTTTTACAAAATTCTCCCAGCTGATTAGGAGGACGAGCAAGAGGTTGAGCTCGAGACTTCTATTGGTGAGCCTAGAGAAGAACTTTTGAGCATTTCAACCATTTCAGCTCTTCGCTAGGAAGTAGCTCGGGTCCTATGAGCCCCGGTTGGTCCCCTACCACCTCAAAGGGATTCAGCTCGAGTCCTATGCCCTCCCCAGCTCAAAGGTCCAGTAGAAGGTCCAGTAGGGACTTTAGTAGGCGCCTCAATGGCTGGAGTCAAAGTAGATCCCATAGAAGAGGAACTGTAGGAAGATCCTCACCTCCACCGACTTCCAACTCCATCTCAGTGTGAATCCCTATGACATCAACGGGGCCTAGAGAAGAAGCCTGAGAACTGACCCTGACCTTAGTTGTCGGCCTGGGTCCAATCGCTGCACCATCTGTGTCAAATCCTATATCTGGCGTTCACTGCTCTCCCTCTCTGGCCACATCTCCCTTCGCAACTCTTCCCTATCTCGTCGAGATTCTTCCCGATCCTATTGCATTGCTTCGATTAATGCAGCAATGTTCTGTTTGAGATTACCTCCTGCCAGGGCTCACAGAACTGACTGATCTGGACGGATCTGTGCTCTAATACCAACTGACACAGTCGAAAATAGAATCTGAATATTCATTGTTGTTTAGAAACTTGCAAAACAAGAAACAAAAATAAAACCTGATCCAATTTTCCTTCTAATCAAACTTCAACGCAAGTAGTTAGAAGATGAAAATTAAAATCAAGCGAAAACAAATTTTCGAAGTAGTCGAAAATCGCAAAAGCCAAAAAGAGGCAACTTTAATTCATCAAAACTGTATGAGAAACAATCAGTCGAAAACGAAATTTAAATGCAAAACAAAACCTAACCCTAATCAGAAAGGAAAAGTAAAGAAATTGCAAAAAAAACCCTAGAAAAACAGTAAATTACGAAACTGTCACCAAACACTATAAAATTACTAAAATGTCATGAAAAATAGAAATTTGCCCAAAACACAATCGAAAAGACTCCGGATGGTCGAAAAATGCCTTTCCGGGTCACCCAGTCAGATTTCAGCCCGATTCGAGCTCTTTTCAGTCTCCTCGGGAATTGTGCCGACGTCAATTTGGTTTTTCAAATAGCTCCCGTCCTCTTCTTCAAACGTTATGAACTCAGTGGAGGTGATTGTGGAACCGAAACTTGCCTCGTATCTGAATCACCTTGATCAGCAACCAGCTCTACGTCAATGATGGAGGAAGTCTTTTCGATGTCCTCAATGGCCATCAGGATTTGATGGTACCCCTATAGGCATCCAGAAATCATAGCCACTGGTACCTGGCTGTTGAGTCCACTATCTGGTCTGTGCTAGGAATTGGGTAGGAGTCCTTGTGGCAGTACTTGTTGAGTGTGGTAAAGTCTACGCACGTGCTCCATGTACCTTCCTTCTTCGAGACCACATCCGGGTTGGCCAGCCATTCAGGGTATACTGCTTCCTTCAGAATTCCAACGTCAATAAGAGTTTGGACTTCTTGAGCTATGACCACATTGCATTCAGAGGCGAAGGTCCTCTTCTTTTGTTTCACCAGTTTGACTCCTGGCTTGAGCTTGACCTTGTGTTCAGCAATTGCTCGGTCGACCCCTTCGAGGTCGTCGGGCTACCAGGTGAAGACCTTCAAGTTTTCTTCAAGGTTTATAATTCATTGCTTTGAATTTTCAATCATTCAACAAATATTCCATATTCAAAAATTACAGAGTAAGAAATAACAATGATTCCATGTTTATAAAAGTAATTGAATCTAATTAAAAGCTCATTAAAAATAAATAAAATTCATGGATAAAATGGGTATGGCCTGAATAAGTCAACTTAAACAGACTGGACCTAGACGAAAGTCAATCCAAATGGGCAAAAGGTCGCATACCTTCAATACCTGAAAGTCAAACTCACTAAGTCAACGATGAAAGGTGGGCAATGACCTGCTACCACCGGCCTCCTGGATGAGCTCGAGAGAGGTACAACCAGAGCTCAGCCCATGAGCTGGTATCTCCCAACTCGCCTCATAAATCTTCCATGCCACAACCAACAGTGCGCGACTCCTAATCACTCCCCATGAGCCAAGGAGTACCCGACGCAACCTCACCAGAAGAGATGTTCGAGACACTCAACGTCCACGGGGATTGCGAAGTTGGTCTGAAGGTCAGTTAGCGAGCTTGTGGCTCTCAAGCAGAGATGTAAATGGCAAGATCTCTTGTCCCAAGATCTCAAGCAGAGATGTAAATCCGAAGTCCATTTTTGACCCCATTGCTTCTGGCGTCGTCTATGGGAAGCTTGAAACAAAAGCCTAGCCCTCTTTTCCTACAAACAAATAAAAGGAATCCTGATGGCTCAGTCTCAGCCCTCACGTGTTCAACCGCCACGTTATGGCTAGCCACCTACCATAACGCAATTGCGCATTGGAGAAACAGTGCCCAAAATGCCACATTCAACCCAGCCCGCTGACAATAATAATCCATTACCTAGCGCAAAGCAGGACCACCAGGAGTCAGCACTGTCTGGTCCATCCCAGAGGATCCGAGTTAACTCTCTGCCTATGCAAGAAAAGCTACAAGAGGGACACCCCGGTCCTGTCGTCAATAGCAACAATTCTAGACTGCAAAGATCTGGGAGAACACGGATGTGAGATTCAAAGTCTCTCTTGGAACGAATGGTGGCGGCTTTGGAAAGACTTTCCGGCAGGCCAGATTATGTATCCACTGGGAGCACTCCGAACCCCACAAGAAGGGATGCACAGTCGCCCAGAGGCCCAGATAGATGCCCCCAGCTGAATCGGCTTTAACTTTCAGAGGCAAGGACCACCCCCTTTCACCACAAGGCATGTCCTAGGGCAGATCAAGCAGAAGAGAGGTCATAAAGAGGGAGAACTCAACCTGTAACCAACACTAGAGAAACCCTCAACCATGAAAGGGGGTACGACCTGAGAGACAGGTTTAATTGAGCAGCCATCCCTTGGAGCTAGCGGTAGAATGTGGACTCTGAAGAGCAAGGAAGCTCGCTTTGAACTCTTCCTAGGGCAAGGATGCTACCTCGTCATAGCCTGATCGAAATGACAAGCGAAAACGCTCGAGAGGAGCAACTCCCCCTAGCAATAGAGAACTACAAAGCCCTATGGACATTGCCAAGCCTTCACCTTTTGTCCTTAACATCTGAACAACAAGAATGCCATTAGGCTTCAAAGCTCCACAATTGGAGAAAAAATACAACGGTACTATTGAACCTCAGCAGCACATTCGTGAATACGTCTCCTACATGGAGATGTACGAACACCTCGAACACATCAAGTGCAGAGCATTTCAATCAACATTAACCAAAAAAGCCTAGTCTTGGTTGAAGGCATTCCTGAGGCAAGCATCTTAAGCTGGACACAACTGAAGGAGTTGTTTCTGAAGAACTACCAAAGCAGCACAAGGTGCGAAAAAGATATCAATGAACTATTAATCATAAAACAGAAGGTCGGGGAAAGCAATCGAAACTACTATTATCTTTTCAATGACGAAGTAGTGGAGATTGAATAGAAAAATGATGCCATATACATCACTGCTTTCAAGCAAGGGTTGGAAGGAGGGTATGTGGCCCTCAAGCTGGCCGAAAACAATCAAGGAGCTGCAGACGCTCCAAGAAAAACTGATCAAGGCTGAGGAAACAATGATATAAAAGAAGATCCCTGGCTTCATCTCAGCCACCGAAAACATCCGAAGAGCCCTCGAAAATCAAAGTGGGATAGGAAAAACCTCACCCTAAGGGAGGGATCCCAGAAAAAAGGAGAAAGACCATCCCCGATCTTGTGACCACTTCTCTCAAGGCATCACGAGCAGAAATCATGGTGGTTATGGAGAAAAGAAGCCTCCTGAAGCCACCCAGGCTCTCAAGAGTCCTGTGGCCAAAAGAGATGCCATAAAATTTTGCCACTACCATAAGGATCATGGCCATCTCACGGATTATTTCTTCGACTTCAAATGTGAGATTGAATGGCTGATAAAGGAGGGCCAATTGCAAGAGTTCTTGGCCAAGAATGCAGGCCCTGCACATCTGCCACCGGCAGTTCTGCACAATCCGAGACTTCCAGTTGGCGAGATAATCGCCATCGAAAATTAGGTCAAAGTGAGCTCAAGGGGGAAATTCAGAACCCCTGCCAGTGTCACTCCAGATTGGTGACTTCCTAGTGAGAAAAATTCTGCTGGACACCGGTAGTGCTGTTAATGTTTTGTACTGCAAAGCATTCGACCAGATGGGACTAGACAGGAGCCCGCTGATGAAGTCAGACACGACTCTGACCAACTTCAACGATAGCACAACTTATGCCGATAGGATCCTACGGGTCCCAACCACGGTCCACGTATACAACCGAGAAATCATCGAGATGATGGACTGGATGGTTGTGGATGGCCCTGGAACTTACAATGCCATCCTTGGTCGAATGGTGGTTATGGACCTGAGAGCAGAAATCTCCTTGCTCAATTACAACATGAGGATCCAGGTTGGAGACACCTGGGTCATTCTTGAAGGAGATAGACAAGCTGCTGCAGAGTGTTACCTAGCCAAGGGTAATGAAGAAAGCTTGCAGGAGGTCATGCATGAGGAATGCATTAACCTACCAAAGGAGGACGATCACCTCTGAATCCAAGTGACAGGAAGAGGAGAGAAAGTCTTCCTCAACCCCAAATTCAATGAAAAAGGGATTAAGATTGGACAGCTCTTACCTCCAAGGATCAAAGTTAAACTGGTGGATTCCCTTGAAGATAACTTGAACGTCTTCGCCTGGCCACCCAGCGACCTAGAGGGGGTCGACCCCGCGATTGCTAAGCATGAGGTCGGGCTCAAGCCAGGAGTCAAACTGGTGAAACAAACGAAGAGGACCTAAGCCCCCGAGCACATGGAGGTCATAGCTCGGGAAGTCAAAGCTCTTCTCGATGTTGGGATTATGAAGCAAGTAGTATACCCTGAATGGCTGGACAACCCGGTTGTGGTCCCAAAGAAGGAAGAAGCATGGAGGATGTGCATGGAGTTCACCACACTCAACAAGTACAGCCAGAAGGACTCCTACCCCCTTCCGAGCATAGATCAGATGGTAGACTCAATGGCCAGATACCAGTGGCTATGCTTTTTAGATGCTCACAAAGGGTACCAGTGGCCATTAAAGACATGGATAAGACCTCTTTCATCACAAAGGTCGGGACCTATTGCTACACCAAGATGCCCTTTGACCTGAAAAATGCAGGAGCTGAATTCCAACCAGCAATGCACAAGGTTTTCAAGAAACAATTCAGGCGGAACATTGAGGTCTATGTAGATGATATGGTGATCAAGTCCAAGACCTTAGAAGATTTCATCAAGGACATCAAGGAAGTGCACCCAACCTACGCCTTACGTAGGTTGAAGAAAGCTACCGTCATCAGAAAATCCCTATGCTGTCTAAGTGCCATGGGTAGGAAAGGAAGCTCGTTGTAGAAGACCGGGTTCAAGTTCCGACTCGGATACCTCTCAACCAGGTTGCCCGGAAGATTGACGAAAAAGAATTGGGATTTCCATTCCTCTGCTAAAGACTGGAAAGGACCCACTATCTAGTCCTGGGGAACTAACCTCAAGTACCCCTTAGAGGAGCTAACAACTAATAGGGCCTCCAGCTGAAAAGGTACAGGGAGATAGGAACCCTATAGACATGATAGGTTGCTATGAGAGCAACTATCATCCAAATAGAGTTGGCGGTTAAATGAGCTTGGGGCATACCCTAGGAAAAACTATGTCCAAAAACAAAGAATCGAGGAAGGGGTAAAGAAGTCCCCCCTGGAGGCAGGAGCAATGCTGAACTTGTTGGGATTTATGCCCAAAAAAAGACTACCAATTTTCTGTAATTTTTTATTTAATAAAATTAAGGTA
>JAOXNR010000621.1:0-10873 GCA_028571225.1 Parsonsia alboflavescens
TCGCTGAGCCTCCTCAGTCCACATAAACTCCTTGGCGTTGTAGAGGTCCGTCAATGGGGCCATAATGACACTGAAATTCTGGATGAATCGCCTGTAAAAACTAGCCAAGGCGTGAAATGATCTGACCTCTGTAACATTTCGTGGTTGAGGCCATTCTCGGACTGCTTGAATCTTCGATTCCTCAAGAAATATCCCCTTGGCCGAAACCATGAATCCCAGAAATACAAGGCTATTTGTCATCCACTCACACTTCTTGCGATTTTCAAATAAACTATGCTCCCTTAGAGTTGTTAGAATCAATCGTAAATGCTGTATATGATCCTCATCTGACCGACTAGACACCAATATATCATCAAAATAAACAACGACAAAGCTATTCAAGAAAGGCCGAAGTACCTGCTTCATGACTCTCATGAACGTGCTTGGTGCATTGGAGAGTCCCAATGGCATCACTGTCCACTCAAATAATCCGTCTGCCGTTTTGAAAGTTGTCTTCCATTCGTCTCCTAACTTGATCCTTATCTGATGATATCCGCTCTTCAAGTCAATCTTCGAAAACACCGTCGCCCCACTAAGTTGATCCAGCATGTCATCAAGTCTCGGAATTGGAAATCGATACTTGATGGTGATTCGATTTATCGCACGACTGTCTATGCACATCCTCCAACTTCCGTCCTTCTTTGGCACCAACAAGGCTGGTACGGCGCATGGACTGACACTCTCCCAGATGTACCCCTTATCAAGTAGCTCGTTCACTCAGCGCCTCAATTCTTCATGTTGTTATGGAGATAGTCGGTAATGCGCCTTGTTTGGTAGGATAGCTGCCGGAACCAAATCAATCTGGTGCTGAACATCACGCATTGGAGGTAATCCTGGTGGCAGCTCCTTCGGTAGTAAGTCATCGACTCCATCAAGACTTCTTTCACCTTTTTTGGAATTTTCTCCTCTTCTTTCTGCTCTGCAAATCCTGCAACCGTGGTCGAAACCACTGTAAAACAAACCTCGGCTTCACCAATCTCTGCCTCAAACTCTTTGCGGGTTACACAAATAATAGCCTTCTTTCCTTCTGCAAAAGAATCCCGCATTGGTTACAATACCACCTTCTTGCCTCCACTGTTAATGGTATAGCAGTGCGTAAATCCGTCATATACCACCTTATTGTCATACTGCCATGGTCGCCCTAGCAGTAGGTGTGCGGCATCCATCGACACCACATCACAATAAATAACACAAGTATACTGTGGCCCAATCGAGAATTCTACCCTGCATCTCTGATCTACCCGCACTTCTGTCTCTTTGTTCAACCAACCGAGTTTGTAGGGCTCAGTATGTGGCTCCGTCTTCAAACTAAATTTCTGAACAGCTTCCTGTGAAATTACGTTTTCACAACTTCCCTTGTCTATGATTACTTTGCAGACTTTCCCTCCAATGGTACAACGGGTACTGAAAATATTCCGACGTCACCAATCCTCATCAGCCTGTGGAGCTAAACAAATTCGACGTAGAACCAAGCTCTCTCCTCTTACATCTTCTAGTGCCACGACGTACTCTTCCCCCTCGGCCATCTCAGCATCTTCGAACTCTCCGACATACTCTTCTGCGATTCCTTCCTGGATTAGCAATTGCGACCGTAGCTAGGGACATTCATAAGCATAATGACCCTTCTGTTGCCACCGCTGGCAGATGATATTTGCTTTCTTGACTGGTGGGCACTTCTATTGCGGCCCCATTCCTTGGCTCAACTACCTCGTTCCCTGGCTCAACTGCCCTAAACGTCGTCCCTGTTGGGTAGGCAGATTGAAAGCTTTGGACGAAGAAGAGGACGCTGGGCTGTTTGCCGTCAGATTCCGTGGAAGAGTAGGGTATCCTCTGCCGAATGCTACTCCCCTATTGTTAGCTCGCGTCAAGCTCTCTTCCACCACTCTCGCCTTTATCTGTGCATCCGTAACGCTATTGAACGAATGCACTTGTAGGGCGACCTGGATGGCCGATTGGAGGCCATGTAAATAGCGGGCTACAAGTTGCTCCTGTGTCTCACGGAGTTGATTTCGCCCTACCAGTCGGTAAATTCCAACGTATATTCTTCTACACTTTTCGTCCCTTGTGTCAGACTCTGTAAATTTCGAAACAAGGTCTGACTATAATTGAATGGTAAAAACTCTTGTCGCATCTCTCTCTTCAGTTCGTTCCAATCGTCCACAACAGGCATTCCATTCAAATACCGCTAATATCGAAAAGATTGCCACCATGCTATGGCTCTGTCTTTGAATCTAATCGCGACCAGCCCTACCTTCTTATCCTCAAGGACTTCTCTCAACGAGAACAATTCATCCACGGTGCTCAACCAATCCAAAAATTCTTCTGGCGCCAAACTTCGGGTAAACTGTGGAATCTCAAGTTTAATTCCGGAATCCCATCGCGACAAGTGATCAACCCTAGCCGCCACCCCTGGATTATCATGACTGCCTCTCCCTATGCCGCCGCCGCCGCACCCTTCGAAGCCGTCGCCTCGGCCGCCGCCGCCGTGTACTGTTGGCCCTCCCGCGAGTTGTGCAACGTTCTGCTCTGCTGGCGGATTAGCAACTATCATCCGCTACAGCATCTGATGAAGAATTTGCATCTGCTAGTCCTGTCGCTGATCCTGACGCTCAATGAGTCGTTGTATCTCCCGTTCGCGATCTACTCTGCTGCTGGGCATTTCTTCCAAAATCGCGGCTATGGTTGGATCAACTCTTGACATCGTAGATCTTGTCTCTGATACCAATTGACACAAAATGGAAACTATGGTGGGAAAACAGAACCTCAACTGCAATCAACTTCACTCGAAAGTCTTTTACAGGAAAGGGCAACTTAAGAATAAAACGACAATATTCTTGAGACACTATGATAATCGAATTTTATTAAAAGAGAAAACTCAAAGCTTTAAAAACATCAAGGTCGGCTGACAATCTTACAAAAAAAGGCAATAGATAAACCCTAAACCGAAAGTAGAAAAAAATTACGAAAAGACACCAAAAATTTCTAAAAATTATAGAAAACTAGAAAAAGGCTCAAAAGTCCATCCAGATGACCCCGGATGGCCAAAAAAATGGCCTAGGTCATGGCGTAGCGGTGAGTATTGCTCATTGGACCGTCCCGGATCGATCCGTCAAATTTGAGCCCATTCTAACGCTCCCATAACTTTTTAGTTTTTACGATTCGGCCCCAAAAACTTTTCCGATCAACTCCGATTGCCTTGAAACTTCTCCTGCAGCCTCTTGGACCTGCGTTGGCCCTCCTAAATATCTTCGTGGGCCAGCTTTGCATTACATGGCCTACTGAACTTCAGAGTGGTCTCCATGCTCTTCCAAAGCTCTTGCCAAAAATGGCTCATGAACATCATATCCCGATCAGACAAGATACTCCTTGGCAACCCAAATCTACGCACCACATCCATAAAGTATAATTCGGCAATCTTGCTCGCATCCATGGAATTCTTGCAAGCAATGAAGATAGCCATCTTGCTAAATCTATCCACCACAACCATGATGCTGTCAAACCCCTTCTTAGTACTCGGTAAACCCAAGATGAAATCCATTGACACGTCCGTCCATGGCTCATCCGGAATGGGTAAAGGTGTATAAAGACTCTGATTAGTGCTCCCTCCTTTCAACGCCTGACAAACTCGGCATCGCTTAACGAAATCTTAGGCACTCTTATCAATACCCGATCAGTAAAATTTCTCCTTGATCAAGCCGGCTATCTTTTCTTTGCCAAAGCCCCCTTGTGAGTGTAATTCTTGAACAATCAACAATCGCAACAAAGTGTCAGGAATACATAAGCAGTTACCTCGGAAAAGGTAGCCATCATGGAGCACATAATCACCCCGTTCCTGCGGGTGCACGGCCTTTACAATAGGATCAAAGTCAGCATCACCCTGTAGCAACTCTCTCAAGCCCTCAAAGCCCAAAGTGACAACCCGCATCATGTTAAGCAACGATCGACGCCTACTCAACGCGTCAGCCACCTTATTCACGACACCTGACTTATGCTTTAGGTGAATGTGAACTCCTGAAGTGCTAACACCCACTTAGCATGCCTATCACTAAGTCGATGCTACCCCTAAAGAAACTTCAAAGCCTGGTGGTCAGAGTATAACACAAATTCTAGCTGTGTCAAATAATGCCGCCAGTGTTGGAGAGCTCGGACTATAGCAAAGAACTCGACATCATAAGTTGACTAGTTCAACTTCTGCCCTCCAAGTTTTTCTCTGAAACCGGAAAACCCTCCTGGCTTAGAACCGCTCCTATTCCTACTTTCAAAGCATTACAATCCACTTCGAATACTTGTCAAAATTTGGTAGAGCAAGCACTGGTGCACTCGTTAGTTTTTCCTTTATCACATCAAATGCCTCTTGAGCTGCCTCTATCCACTCAAACACCTTGGCATTATAAAGATCAGTCAGAGGTGCCATCAACACACTGAAATCCCTGATAAACCGACGATAGAAGCTTGCCAATCCATGAAAAGATCGAACCTCAGTTGCACTATTTGGTACAGGCCAATCACGGATTGTTCGAACCTTAGCATCTGAATGCCTCTTGCAGAAACCACATACCCCAAGAATATAATCTTGTTGACCATCCAACTACATTTCTTTCGATTGGCAAACAAACTGTGATCTCGCAAGGTAGCCAAACCTAACTGTAGGTGCTGCAAATGTTCTTCCTCCTCCCGACTATATACAAGTATATCATCAAAATAAACTACCACAAAGTCGTTGAGGAAAGGACGCAGTACCTGATTCATGACCCTCATGAATGTGCTGGGAACATTTGAGGGACCGAAAGGCATGACCAGCCACTCAAAGAGCCCGTCCTTCCTCTTGAAAGCCATCTTCCACTCATCTCCAAGTTTGATTTGGAGTTGGTGGTAGCCATTTTTCAAGTCTATCTTCGAAAAGATAGCTGCTCCACTGAGCTAATCCAACATGTCATCGAGTCGTGGAATCGGAAACCAATACTTAATTGTTATAAGATTATTGGCTTGGCTGTCCACGCACATTCTCCATGTGCCATCCTTCTTCGGTACCAATAAAGCAGGCACCGCACAGGGACTGATGCTCTAATGGATAAACCCTCTACCAAGTAACTCCGTCACTTGTCGCTTCAGCTCCTCATGTTGTTGTGGGGACATTCGGTAATGCACCTTGTTCAGAATAATAGAACCCAGCATTAGATCTATCTAGTGCTGGATATCCCTCAACGGAGGCAACCCAGCCGGTAACTCATCCGGCAATAAGTCTGCAAATTTAGCCAACAACTCTTGCACTTGTTTTGGAATCTCCAACTCGGCCTCACTGCTATCTGATGTCAACAAGTCAGTCGCAACTAAAGCAAAACAAAGCTCGGACTCAGTTACCTCTTCTTCAAACTCCTTCCGTGGCAAGCAAATGATTGTCTTCTTACTATCAACCATTCCCTCTCACATGGGCTGAAGTACCACTTTTTTTGGCCCTCGATTGATAGTATAACAATGTGTGAACCCGTCATAGGTCACATGATTGTCATATTGTCATGGCCTGCCGAGTAGTAAATGAGAGGCATCCATCGGGACGACATCACAGAAGATAGTGCTAGAGTACTGAGGTCCAAACGAGAACTCCACCGGGTATCACTCTGAAACCCTAACCTCGGTATTATTATTTAGCCACCCCAACCGGTATGGCATTGGATGAGGTTTTG
Source organism: Parsonsia alboflavescens (assembly GCA_028571225.1). Taxonomy (NCBI): domain Eukaryota; kingdom Viridiplantae; phylum Streptophyta; class Magnoliopsida; order Gentianales; family Apocynaceae; genus Parsonsia; species Parsonsia alboflavescens. Next base: position 5,724 of record JAOXNR010000621.1, read on the forward strand.
TCTTCAACTGAAGCTTCTACATTACCGTTTGTGAGATTACATTCTCACAGCTCCTTATATCAATTGGTGGTAGACTTATTCGGAGCATTACCTGACCCTTGGCCTTGCTGTGCACCACCTCGCCCGAACTGATTTTGGGCGGAAGAACTACCCACTCGTGTCGACGAAGAGCTACTTGTTGGAGAAACACGAGGAGGAGGGAAGCCTCTTCCAAATCCAACACTTCTGCCGCTAGCCCTTACTAGATTCTTCTCCACGACTTGTGCCTTTGTTTGCGCGTCCATGATAGTGGTAAAGGTATGGACCTGTAAAGCATCCTGAATAGCAGGTCGTAACCTATGGAGATAACATGCCACCAGTTGTTCTTGAGTTTCGCGCAATTGGCTGCTTGCCACCATCCGATAAAACTCAAGTGTGTAATCTTCGATACTCCGAGAACCCTGCGTCAAGCTTTGTAGATTCTGGAACATAGTCTGCCGATAGTTGAAAGGTAGAACCTCCTTGTGCAACTCTTTCTTGAACTCCCCCCAATCATCCAAGACTGGAAGTCCTTCCAGGTATCTCTGATATCTGAAAAATTGCCACCACGCGGCAGCCCTATCCTTGAACGTCATCGCCACCAATGATACTCTCTTCTCCTCCGGAACCTCCTTCAACGAAAAAAGTTCAACCACTAAGCTCATCCAATCTAAGAACTCTTCTGGCGCTAACCCTCTTGAAAATTCCGGGACCTCCATCTTAAACCCTAGATCCCAACGAGGAACGACAGGTTCACGTTCATTGTCTCTAGGTGGTTGGTAGCCGCCCCTCATTCCTCTCGGACGAACCCTAGGTTGCTCAAGCGGCGGCCGCCCCAAATCATCCTCAACATCATCGTCCACCCCATGTCGCAATCCATCAAGGTCAGGCTGTTCTAGTTGTCGGTCTAACGCTAGACGCTGCACCATCTGTGTTAAATCTTGTATCTGTCGATCATGACTCTCCCTCTCTAGCCGCATCTCCCTTCTCAACTCTTCCCTATCGCGCCTAGACTCTTCTCAATCTTGTTGTATTGCTTCGACTAATGCAGCAAGGTTCTGTTCAAGATTACTTCATGCCATGGTGGATCTGGGCTCTAATACCAACTGACGCAGACGGAAGCAAATTTGCAAGGCTGGATGAAATTCGGATATCTCAAGTTTTCGGAGATTCAACGAAAACCCAAGGGTTCGTTCTTGTTCAGAAACTTGCAAACCAAGAAACAAAAAAAAAAAAACCTGATTCAAAATTCCTTCTAATCAAACTTCAACTCAAGTAGTTAGAAGCCGAAAATTAAATCAAGAATAGAACAATTTTCGAAGTAGTCGAAAATTGGCAACTTTAATTGAACAAAATCTACCGAAAAACAAAACAGCGAAACAATTCTTAGAGCCAAAACAAACCCTAAACCTAATCGGAATCGAAAAGTAAAGAAATTTCTAAAATATCCCTAAAAAATAGTAAATTACAAAACTGTCACTTAAAAACTAAAAAATTACGACAATGCCACTAAAAATAGAAAAATGCCCAAAACTCCATCCAGACGACTCCAGATGGCCGAAAAACTCCTTGCATCATGGCATAGCCATGGATTTCGTTCGTTGGGTAGTTTCGGGTCACCCCGTCAAATTTGAGCCCTATCTAAGCTTGTACCAATTGCCACGAGAATCGCGCACAGCATCAATTCGGTACTTCAAGCAACTCACGTCCTCTTCTTCAAACGTTCTAAACGTCGTGGAGCTAATGGTGGAATCGAAACTTGCTAAACAGAAACATGCCCCATATCCGAACCACCTTGAGCCGAATTAGCTTGATCTGAAACTAGCTTTGCGTCAGTACCCCTCAAGCGCCATTGCCTATCCTTTCGATCAGGCTTCATCGAGGGGGTATCCTTTCTCCAAGAGGGGTTTGCAGCGAGCTCCCCTACCCTTTAGGACTATCATCCTGTCTCTGATCTCTTGATATGGCAGCTCAGTTGAGTCTGTTCTATTGCTTAGGGTTTCTCTGAGGTCGGTCACAGGTTGAATTCTTCCCCCTTGTGACCTCTTTGGTGCACGACCTATTCCCTGACACTCCTCATTAGGCTGGGGGTCATGCCTATGAACGTAAGCGCTGATTAGGCTGACTGCTTCCAGCCTGACCCCGAAGAGGCTATGTATCTCTTTGGAAGGGCACAGGAGTACGTCTCCTGGACATATAGTCTTGTCTGCCTGTGATTCCCTCTAAAGCAGCAACCATGCTTTCCAAGAGGTCCATTGGCACCGATATTTGGTTCCTTCTGGATCTTTGTGGTCTAGGATTAGTGCCATTGGTAGTTTGATCAGGGTGCCTCTGTTCAGGCCTCTCTTGAACAAGTAGAGGATTCACTTGGGCCCTCCGAGTTGGTCCAAACTGTGATGGCCTTGGTTGTTCCTGTTGGGTATCCAATCCTGGATTATTGCTATTACTTTCCACCAGGAGCTGGCGTTCAGGCACTATTTCTTCATTGCGTCCTATTAAGTGGTTTGCCCCAACGCGACGGCTGGTCGATTGTCAATTGTAGTTAAGTCATCAGGCTTACTTACTATTATTATTATTTTTTTTATGTATGGAAGAAAGCTAGGCTTTGTATGCTTCCCACAGACAGCACCAAAAGTGATGGAGCTCCAGAGTGGACTCCAGGTCACCCCAAAACCGTGATGACCTCAATGTCAGCGACCTGAGAAGAAAAGAAAGAGGTCACCGGAGTGGGTTGCTGCCCAGGGAAGAGCTTCGATGCCTAAGTCAGTATTCCGAGAGAGTAATCTTGTGTAATTAACTCCCAAAAAGACTGTCATCGTCCAAAGACTCATTATTTTTTTATTATATATTCAGAGGAAATAAGTTACTTCTTAGATTAGGGCTCTTCTATTATGTGATAGTAGGCATTTAGAATAATTGTGAGATCATATCATATCATGCCAATTGCTCCTAGAAATATGGAGTTTCCCTTGGTTTAGATATCTTGCCATTCACATCTTTATCGAGAGCTACGAGGTTGCTAACCGACCTTAAGACTGACTTCATGACCTGTCCGTGGACGTCAAAGGTCTTGACTATCTCTTCTGGGAGGTTGTGCCAAGTGATCATAGGCTCATGAGAGATGTTAGGAGTCGAGCACAATTAGTCGCGGCATGAAAGATGTATGAGATGGATTGGAACTTACTAGGTTGGAGGTTGTGGTATGTTAATACCTCTCTCAAGCTCATTTAGGAGGTTTGCGACTTGGGAAGTCAGTGGTAGCAGGTCGCTATCCACCTGTCCTTGTTGACTTCATGATTCTGACTTTCAGTTATGGAGGGTTGGGGCCTTGAGCCCATTTGAGTTGACTTATATCTAGATCATGCTCGTTTACCCTATCAAGAGAAATTAGAAATTTCAATGTAAAAAAATTGAGTAAGAAACTCAATATTAAATATTTTGAAAATTTATATTATTAAACCTTTTTAATTCAAAAACTTTTAAATAAATTAGTGAATATTCCTATACAAATATATTTCAAAATTAATTCATAAGTTTATTTTCAATCCAAATTGCTAGAACTAAATTAGTTAAATCCTTTTCATATAAAAATATCTTGAAATTAGATTTTTACTGTAAAAGACAACCAAACATGCATATAGAGTGTCTTTTCCTTTAGCTCTAAGGTTTTGAGATCCTAAGTACACATTTAAAAAGATTTGGAGCGTTTATTTAGTACTTTTCTTATTTATTCCATATTTCAATTCCAATATACCAAGGTATAACCATCAATACAACCATTGAAGTTTCATGTTTTCTCCAATTTGATAAGTCAATTTTCAACTGTGTCAATTTGACTGCTCAACTTTGTGAAATTGATAAATTGAAAATTATAAGACTAAATACTTTGAAAATTTTATTGAGTTAAATGGTTAAAGTGACAAAACTCACAAAGTTAAACTGTAAAATCCATAATGTTAAATGGTCAAATTCACCGGTTTTAAAATTGAATGATCAAATTGAAAAAAAAAGATATTTCAGTGATCATATCGATAGTTCTACCAATATACTATACAATTCAATAACAAAAAAATGTTATTAGACGGTAATTCAATTATAAATATTTTTTTAGAATTAAAATGTTTTGATACTTTGGTTGTATAATAATTAGGGCCATATATATAATAAAAAATTAAAAAATTAAAAAAAAAAAAAAGAAAAAGAAAAAGGTGTCACTAAAAAAGTGATAGATATCTAATTTTGGATAAATATGAGAGGAAGTGTGAATTTATCATTATAGGATGATTAATACCAAAGAATCCTTGCCAATTAATAGGAAGAGATGTAACTTTTAGGAAGGTTGGGATAATCTATAGAAGGTCGGGATAATATATGGAAGGTCGCCGATTATTATTTTATTATTATTATTCTTATAAAATTTTAAATATGAAAGGTCAGGATAATCTATAAAAGGAAGGAAAAGTATATGGAAGGTCAGGATAATATATTGAAGGTCTGCCATTCTTATTTCATTATTATTATTATTATAAAATTTTAAATATCACTGAAGGTCGGGATAATTTATAGAAGGTCAGGAGAATCTATGAAAGGCCAGTATAATATATAGAAGGTCGGCCATTATTATTTCATTATTATAATAAAAATTTAAATATTACTGAAGGTCGGGATAATTTATAAAATGTTGGGATGGGATAGTATATGGAAGGTCAACCATTCATATTTCATTATTATTATTATTATTATAAAATTTTAAATATTGCTACAGGTCAGAATAATCCATAGGAGGTCAGGATAATCTATGGAAGGTCAATATAATATATGGAAGGTAGGCCATTATTATTTCATTATTATTATTATTATTATTATAAAAATTTAAATATCATTGAAGGTCGGGCTAATTTTTAAAATGTCGAGATAATATATGGAAGGTCGAGATAGTATATGGAGGGTCGGTGTATTATTATTAATAAATTATTGTTATTATTATAAAATTTCAAATTAAAATAAAAATTTATATTATTAAACTTGAAATTAAATAAAAAATAATTCCATTAGATTTTAAATTAACTAAAAAATGTTATTATTATTTTAAGTTAAATATAAATTATTATTATTATTATTAAATTCTAAAT
>JAOXNR010000622.1:0-10871 GCA_028571225.1 Parsonsia alboflavescens
AAGCGGTGTTTAAGCATTAAATCTGAAGAAAGGCCCACCATGAAAGAAGTTGCTATCGAACTTCAAGGATTGAAACTGATGCAGAAACATCCCTGGATTGAGAGCTATCCGGACGAGTCACAACATTTGCTTGATTTGCCTTGTTCCACTGCCCTTCCCATCCTCTCGAACTTGTTCCATTAGATGTTATGCATTATTATTAAGGACATGTACAAGGTAGTCATTATATGTGTGTCTAAGTATTTCTTAGATTGATTGTAAACTTTAGTATTTGTTAAGTCTCGAAGGAGGGTAAGTGGAAAAAATGGCTGATACTCGTAGGGTGGTAGTTTTATTGAAGGTTGGGTGTCAAAAAAATAAAAGTCTTTTATAGTGTGGATCTTTAGTTTTCAAACGCAGGATGGAACTTTGGACAAAAACTTGTGAAGATTGTAAAGTTTTGTAACTTTAGTTTTTAAATCTTATGCAAAATTATTTATTACTTTTTGAATGTTTGATTTTTGACTTGCACTCATTTTAATAAAATTTTTAATAATTTAGGAAATGAGATATTTATTTTGGATGAAGGAAGTATATTTTTACAATTAAGACAATTTATTATAATTTTTTAATTAAGATATTCTTTTTTTTTTTTTTGGAAAATAGATAATATTGCTATTTGTCTACTCTTTCTCGAATAAGTTTTAATTAATTTCAATCGGGTAAAACTCCTTTAGCAATACAGTAATTACAATAATAAATATCTATTACAGTAATTAAAAGGTAAAAACAAAGGAAACCTAACTAAATACATAATTATAAAATAATCATAATAAATATACTATACTAAATACATTAATAGTATGGAGACTGAACTCGAATCCATATAAAAAATTTTCATATTTTTTATTAGTTTATTCTTTATTTTAATTCTAAAAAAGTAAAGATTTCTGGGAAAAATTTGCTAATTTATTTTTAAAATATTTATATCAAAATAATTGATAAAACTATTTGACGTTTGTCAATCAAAGGACTTCAACATTATCTTCATCGCATTAGTCTAATTTCAAGATTTTTTAATGAAATCTGATGGTTTAACAATATAGGAAGATGCATAGATAGATGACCAGAATCCTTACGTTTCAACCTCGACCATGTCAAAAGAATTGACTAGGAAATTTCTTCCATGGACAAATGGCCAAAATCTGGTCTTCCTCAATGTAAACTACATGAACACTTGGAAAAATCTATATAACAATCAAAGCTTATAAATTGAAGGGGTACCCATACTAGGCATTTTATCATCAGCAAATCAAAGAATGAATTCCCAGGTCTAGAATTTCTTTGAGATATTTGTTGCAATAATGTTATCAGCTGTGGCGATAGCAGTACGAGGAGCAGGTCAACCTCTGTCAGGGTGTCCGAGGAGCTGTGGAAATGTAGAAATTCCGTTTCCATTTGGCTCCTGCCCTGATTGCTATCTTGATGGTACTTTCTCTGCATCTGTAACAACACCTTCAACCCTCCCAAACCATTTCTGAATTCATCCAATCCTGTCGAAATATTCGACATATCACTTAGTGGCATTTAAAAATTTCATCTTGGATGGCTTATGATTGTTACAATGACGCTGGATTACGCACCAGAGACGTCTTTTCATGGATGAGATTGAGGACGAACTTTTCTATTTCCGCAACGCAAAATAAGTTCAGAGCTATTGGTTGTGATACTTATGCCTTTGTTGAAGGTTCCAGGGACAAGAATTACACCACTGGCTGCACAGCGATTTGTGACAGAATAGATTCGGTTCAAAATGGATCTTGCAATGGAAATGTTTGCTGTGAAATGTCAATTCCTGAAGGAATAGGCGATTTTTGATTGACTGTTAATAGCTACAATAATCACACCAGGGTTCAGAAATTCAACCCATGTGGTTATGCCATTATGGCTGAACAAGGCTATTACAATTTTTCCTCCCCTGATCTCTGGGCTTTACAGAACAAGACAAGGGTCACTGTCCCATTAGTTCTTGAGTGGGCTGTGTGGAATTTGACATGCCAAGAAGCACAGAAAAATGCATCCTCGTATGCTTGCCGATCACTAAATAGTGATTGTCAGGATACCATATTTGGAGGAGGCTACAATTGTAGTTGCAGACGAGGCTTTCAAGGAAATCCTTACCTGATCAATGGTTGCCAAGGTATTATAGTTTCAAGATTCAGAATTACTTTCGAATTTTAATGACTGTTATTATGTTCAAGAAGATCATTCTTTTCTTGGCAGCTGATTTCTCCTGGTTTCCTTTCAGATATTAATGAATGTGAAACTTCAAGTCCCTGTAGTGGAATTTGCACAAATTTGCCAGGAAACTATTCTTGTTCTTGCCCAAAGGGCTATGAAGGTGATGGAAGTAAAAGAGGCATAGGTTGTCGTCCCAAGAGTCGGGATAAGAAGTCTATTTTTTTCTATGTTTCTATCGGTACTCATTTCTCTATTTTTCTGGAGTTTCAAATCTGAACTGTTCTTGAAGTTTTATGAGGCTGTAACTCCCAAGTATAAATTTTACTTTTGAATCAGGAGTTGTCTCAGGCATCTTGGTGTTGTTGGCTGCAAGTTCTTGGATATATTATGTCCCAAGGGACAGAAAGCGAGCCAGGTTGAGAGAAATGTTCTTCCATCAAAATGGTGGATTTCTGTTACAGCAAAAAACTAGCCGGGCAGAATAAGAATACTCCGTAATCATTCTGTCCCAAATAAATCACAGAAATGTAGTGAAATTGTTAGGTTGTTATTTGGAAACACAAGTACCTCTTCTGGCTTATGAATTTATCACAAACGGAACTCACTATGATCACATTCATGAGGATCGTCTTAAGGCTATTTTTACATGGGATTTCCAAGTCAAGATTGCAGCAGAAACGGCTGAGGCACTTGCAAACTTACATTCTGCAACATCTGTGCATATCATCCATAGGGATATCAAGAGCGTCAACATTCACTTAGACAATTCCTACACAGCAAAAGTCTCTGATTTTGGGGCCTCAAGGTTTATTCCCATCGATAAAGGTCAATTGACTACATTAGTACTAGGGACATTAGGATACTTGGATCCTGAGTATTTCCACTCTAGCCAACTGACAGAAAAGAGCAATGTTTATAGTTTCGGGGTTGTCTTGGCTGAACTATTGACTGGACAGATTGCACTTTCGTTTCACAGACCGGAGGAATATAGAAATTTGGTTATGTATTTTGTTTCTTTAGTTGAAGATGATAATCTTTATGAAATTCTTGATAAGCAACTAGTGAATGAGAGAAATATTGGGCAGGTTAATGAAGTTGCTGTTTTGGCAAAGCGGTGCATAAGCATTAAATCTGAAGAAAGGCCTACCATGAAGAAGTTGCTGTGGAACTTCAAGGGTTGAAACTGATGCAGCAGAAGCATCCCTGGGTTGAGACTGATCCCGAAGAATCACAACATTTGCTTCATTTCACTGCCTCCCCAAGTTCTCGAATTTTTTCCAGTCCCGCGAGAAGAAAACGTCTGTGTTGTGTTATGCATTACTGTGTGTGTATAAACTGCAGATTGCCAAAATTTGTGATCTCTAGAATCAAAAGCCATGAAAGAAAAAGGTAGAAATCATGTTCCATTGCATTATTTCCCCAGAACATTTTATACCAATAATCACCTAATACACCTTCAACTCAAAGCCCTCTGCCAGAATAGCACTACCTAATAATAAGAATAATGCAAGTTATTTGAATATAAGCCTTTAAAGTTGTTAAATCACTACGTTTTGGATTTTTCCTTTTTTCTTCAACATCTTATTCATCTGTGTTTTCATCTTTCTTCCCTATCCTTCTTTGATGATTTTTCAACTGTATTGTTTTGGAACTTATCGAACCAGTACCACAATCCGGTCCCTTGAGTGATTCGGAGCCTTTGAACCGTTTCTCCTAAACATTGTATTATTTCTTTCAACTGGGTTTAGACCGGCCAAAAATATCATCTATAAATCAAAAGGAATCGAAAATTTAGGGCTTCTGCTCAATGCATTACAAATGGACACTTTTCTTTCTTTCCTTAAAAGGTAAAACTTGGTTAAAGAGGGGAAAAAAAGGGCTTAACAACTAATTTGATCATTGAACTTATCAATTTTTTTCAGTTTAGCCACTGAACTTAAAATCTCATCAATTTAACCATTTATTATATTTATGATTTTGAATACTTAGTTTAAGGGCAAATCTCTTGTGGACAAAATGGGATCGTAAATTGAGGATGTGCACCTTGTCAACCAAGCTTGGGATAATGTTCCTATCGAGGTTCGAACTCTCATCAATCAAGAGGTCTCCCCCCACATCACTCATGTCTTACTATCTCCCCTATGCCTCTAAGGGATTATGATTTTGAATATTTAAACCATTATATGGTATGTCCGTTAAAAGTGATGCATCACTTAAGGGATTATGATTTTGAATACTTAAACCATTGTATGGTATGTCCATTAAAAGTGATGCAGACATGCCTCCAGTGGAACTTACTGAAGGAAAAAACATTCAAAATGGTTGACTAGATCTGATTTGAAATAACAGATGGCACAAAAAAAAAACCTTAAAATCCTAAGGATAAAATCAAAACTTATTTCCTATTCATTTGATTTCAAGATGCAAAGTGAATGGCATGGTGTCGCCGGTCCAGTGTTTTGTTCCGCCTATCACCTTATCTCTTGGTAAGAAAGCATTGTTTTCCAAGATGGGGAGTGTGGGTGAGTGCTTTTCCTCGCTCCGAACCTTGTCATCATCATCAAAAGTTACCAGTAGGAATAGACTGGTAAATATTTGACTGTACACTGCCGGTGAGAATTCAAATTAAGGAAGAGGTTATCAATATTTGGAATGCACGGATTTGAAGATGTGCTCGTTAGGTTTGTGGTGATTAGCATAGGATTATGGGGAAGGATTGATGTTTGCTGACAATGCTTCCGCAGCCACCCTAAGAAACCGGAGTTCCTACTTCAGACATGTTCAATGTCCCTTTTTCCCTTAAAAAAAAAAAATCTAACGCACGTAAGATTGGATATAAATAATTAGCTACCGTGAGATATCTTATCAATCAATTTCATTGGAATATAATTATACTTACGACTGATTTATGATTGGACCATCATAAAATGATTTAATTATCTAAAATGATAAAGATAAATAATCAAATTATCAAATTTTTAAGTTTAAGTAGTTGAATTGAAAATTTTAACAAAATTTGGTCACATTAGTGCTTATGAAAAAAAAAAACCTAAATTAATGCTAGAAATTCAATAGTCCTCTGAACGCGGCCAAAAACCTACCTGACATTTGAACGGGGACGGTGGAGGGGAAGCCATGGAAAGAGTAGCAAATGCCCTAAACAGAGCTGCAAACAACAATACTTTAATGAACGTACTATTGATGGGTTGCTTTGGTTTGTTGGCTGTGCGATCGGTACGGCAGCAGAAGGATATTGAAACGTTGGAGGCCGAGAAGAAAACTTTGATCAATGCCAACAAATCCATGAAAGCCACCATCTGGAACTCCAAGCAACAGCTATACGAGGACGCCACTTCTAATTCTCAAACTGCCCTTATCCCTCTTTCAAAGCTCAAGGCTATCTACGGTGAAACCACCCTTTCTCCATCTCTACCCTGTAAGTGTACCGTATCTTTGAAATACTGTATGCCAGCCAGGTGTTTGTTTTTAGTTCTTTTTTTGTCTATGTTTTTGTGTCTAGTTTTAATTTTGACTTTTGGAGATTGGGAATTCTTGCCTGCGGTTTTCTCAGGTAAGTTCAGAAATCTTGTGAGAGATTGGCCTTTTAGGTCAATTTTAATTGTCTATTTCCTGCTTTGTTTCTTTTGAGTTTATCCGTATTAGGTGTGTACCGTCGTGGAATATAAAAGAATTTGCAGCAATGCGACACCAGTTGTCTTTTTGACAAATTCTGTGGTAATACTCTGCTCAGATTAAAGCAAGTTATGAAACCATTAAGAAAATCCTAATTCCATACATGGCAAACATTTAACCTGGGAGTTGCAAGTTGTTGACCACAAATTGGGTTCAAAACTATGTTGAAAAGGGCTGTATCCCAGTGTAATTTACACCTCTTATGTTGCTATTTAATAAGTTTATGACTGTTGGATAGTTGGCTGAATGAAAGAAAAAAGAAGTGGTTTTTATATTGGATGATTGATTGATTCTTACACATGATCAACTATTGTCTACCTTTTAGTCCTTCACTCCTTCCCCCAGGTTAGGCTTACTAAGAAAAAGTTGGGATGATTGTATAAAAGGGAAGGTGGGAGGAAGGGAGTACAGTTGGAAGAGTGAATGAGATCTGAGATTTTAATGAGGCTCATTGCAGAGTGTAAAATCAGGCTCTCTGTTCTTGTCTGATTCAGAGCAGACTATCTCTGTGAACATGAGCAGATGGGATTGCTCTGTGTAAAGTGCTATATCCAGCATAGAGGATCCTTTAATCAGTGATCATATAGTCTTAAAATAAGATGTATTGGCTTTCCAAGTGCTTATATATCATAGGAGATGAGTTAACTAACTTAACTACCTGAACCGGATAATGCCTGCTGCTTCAGATTCCTACTTAAACTCTTAAATCTTCTCCTCCTGAAATTTGTGTTTCATATAAAAAATAAAAAAGGTAGCAATGGTAGAGTGAGATGTTACCTCTGAATGGGCCATTGGTTATTCATCATCTCCTTGTCCCCTTCCACTTTCTGCCTGAATTTATAGTGACATTTTTATGGTGTCAAGAAAAAGATGAACTTATTATTGATTTTCAAGTCATGTTTTTCTCCCTTTTTAAGGAATAGATAAAGACGGTTTCAATCCAATGAAACTTAGTTGGGCGGTGCCTAAACTTAATGGGGTAATATTTACTAGACTTGATGTGGTAATCTTAGTTCAGCTTCAATTTAGAATTAGCATACTTCTATTCACTAGTCATATGAAATCTAGGATTTCTGGGCTAAAGTTAGAGGATGAGAGCAGGTTCACTGATTTTGCGCAGATAAGTTCAGAGTGCAAAGAAGAGAAGAGAATGTGTAAAGATTATGTATAGGAGCTTAAGAAGGAAAAGAGATATAAGGTACTTTTTAATTTGAGACTTAGAAAGAGAAATATAAGACTACTAGTAGAAGGTCGTTTCCTTCTTCAATCTTCTTCTCGCACACACCAAAACTCCTAAACAACCCAATCAATTCCCCTCTTTCATGAATCCCTTCTTTTCTCTTTATATCCTCCCATCCAAGCTAGCATACTTAGGGAGTGGTTAGAAATTTTATTAGTAAACTGACTGTAGTAGAAAATTGATTGTTGGGAAACAAAGTGATAGCATAAATTTTGGAAAACTCAGATTATTGTGCTGCAGATGCCGTAGAACTATAAACTTTAGAATATATGATGACCATTTATTTAGATAAGCTAAGAAATTAGATTCAGTGCAGAAACTTAGAAATAGTGAAGGGTTAGTGGCCCTCAGATGGTTAATTTATTTTCAGTCTAGCTACTTGATCAGCATTTTCTGTGTTTGGATTACTTTCCAACTAGAGATCTCTATGGTGATGAATTCTTTTATCGAAAGGGGTTATCTGCATTGGCTGTTCATTTTCAGTTTTTTGGTTAGTTTTCATTCTCCACGTTCTTTTTTTTCTGAAAACAAGTCATTTGATTTCTTATTTAGTTATTATTTGCTTTGCAACGCTTTCAATTCTTGTGAATCAATATGTGTATCCTTAAACTATCTTATACTAAATTGTTACCCTTCTGAATTCTGTGTTTATTCCGTCATCATTTGGCTGTAATGATAGTTGACATTTATTATACTATTCCGTCTATCACTAATATAAGTAATTCTCGCTAACTTTTCTTGAGACTAATTATATGTCATTATTATTAGTTAATTAGGTATTTTAGGATATTTTTTCTATATTACCCCTCTAATGATGCATAGTAATATGGATTCAAATTTTTTAAAGGGCAATGAAAAGATATTTTAAGGGGGAAAAAAAAAGTTACCAATGACTTAAATTTAGAGACAGATGGAGTATAATTTTAATATGATCTTTTCATACTTTTCTTATCATTTTAAGATTGAAAAATAGGACAGTTATCGGTGATATAGTGTTCAGTGATTTCCTTTCTTCCTGCAAACAGCAGGAGATTCCCAGAAGACTGATGGAAGTGCGCACGATGCAAAACTTATGATTTGATCGTCATTTATGTAAAGGATGTTTCTTCTAAGAAGGCATATTGAGGAAAAAGAAGTAAATGGAGGGCCTTGGAAATCCAGGTTGAATTTTGAATTCCTAGAAAAGATTGATGCTGGTGGACACAAATAGCCTCAATATTAAACTTTAAATTACAAATTTATCCTCTTGCATCTATCCCTAACTACTTCCCCCACTAACGTAGATTGAGATGATGTTTTATTCATCTGAATTGGCTTCTCTCTCCTTTGATTTTTTTCCTGTGTTGGTCTTTTACCCTCTCTTGGGTTGCTGTTGTGACTTTGAGAAAGAATGGTAGAGAAGAAATAAAAAGAAGCAAGATTTTATATAGATTTTAAAGTCTATATTTGCAGTATATCCATGGGGGGAGAGAAACTGACAAAAGCGAAAAGCAAGAAGCAAATTGATTTTGAAGAATTTGAGAGAGTTGGTGTTGTTGTAGAATCTGTTGGTGAAATTAAGCTCAGTCAGCATCCTTTGTTCTTGAGAAAAAGGAAAGAAGGGAATTGAAAATAACCTGCTAAAGAAATTGGAAAATCCTTTGTTGCCATCATATTGCAATTGATTTTCTGACTCTTTGTAAGAGACGTGTTATTGCTAAAAGGTGAATGTGGTGCTATCATTTGTTATCATTTGGACACATGCTTGGTATCGTTTTTAACCAGTCCCTCTATGTAGTGTGTAGTTATTTTGGCAATAAAAGGTGTAGAAAAATAAACAGAAGAAAAAAATGTAATGATTAAAAATGATTGTCAATTAAGATTCTAATTGGATCAATGTATAAAATTGAAATGCATCTTCACATTTTATGGACTTCACCTAAAATAGTATGCAAAACTGAGTAAAAAGGAAATTCACAATTTCATGAGACCATTTTAATTTGTCATACCGAGCTCAGTTAAGTTTCCATGTATCATATCATTTGTAATGAAATCTTTGGATTTAAACTCAAAGTAAACAAGAGTTTGGAAAAAATCCAGCACAAATATACTCTGAAATTTGATGCGTAGCTAATTATATTATTGATCACATTTAAATATTACAAGAATACAAGAACATCTAACATATGAAAATGCTAATGCCGAAACAATATTCATAAAAAAAATAAAAATAAAAATGTAAATTTGAAAACAATGTTCTCCTACACGTAGAGGTTACATTGTCCTTGGATGACAAATGCATAAAATAATATATAGAATAAACAAATACACAAACATATAATGCAAAAGAAAAGGGAAAAATAAGGAGAGAAGAAATAACAATGCCGTAGGTGACAAGAGAGCTCACAAATGAGTTCCTCGTGGTGATCTATCTGCTCATGGAGGACTTGTTCGGATGGAATGATTTCTTGTTTGTTGCTCAATCTGAATATTGGATTCAATGATTGGATAGGTCCAGTTGATGTGGATGAAATGCCTCGAGATCAACCCTTTACTCCATAGCCTCTTATCTCTTTCTTCTCTTCCAATCATACCGCGACGATTTGACCTTTTGCTGGGGTTGCGCTAGCCGATATCTGCTTGGAGGACAAGGTTCATCATCTCTAACTCTTTGACACATGGCCTAAGCTGGCATCTTGGACATATTTGAGATTAAACAACGTATTCACTTGTGTGAAGGAGACTTTGCAAGAGGAACATGAAATGCTACTACGAGGGTGTAGGAGGAAAAGTTAATGTCTTTTTCTTACCAATTGGCAAGTAGATAACTTCTCGTCTTATGATCGATAATACTTGCTAGAAGGATACATACAATTCCAAGAACGCATCCTTTATAAATAATAAATATCAACCCATCGAACTTCATTGGGTTTCAGCAAAAACATTATAACATATCAAAACCCGCAGATAAGATGAGGCCTCTAGGAATCACTAAAGCATGCCGTGAGAAGCGAAAAAAACTGTTCCTAGAACTTCTGGGAACGATTTTACCATACTTTCCAACCCGTGCGGTCTTCTGCCATTACCAAAAGTTCTGGGAACGGTTTCTGTGTCTATTGCCACACCTTTTGAGAACCATGGCAAGAATTCTCTTTTTCAAAACTTTTTTCTCAAGAATCTATGAGAACGGTTTTCCATCGTGGACATCCATTGAAATAAAGAATAACCGTGGCTAGTCTATTTATAGGTATGGTTTTAAAACCGTTCTTAGAAATAAATAAATTTTTTTTTAAAAAAAAATTAAATTATCAAAACCATATTTGAATTATAATTAAAGTTGATTGGTCTTATAATTAAAGTGTAATTAAATACATCAAAACCATCCACAACCCTCAAATATACATGAATCTTCTGTATGGCATTTACCACGATCTTCATCTTCATAAGATCCTTCAGAAGTTGTTCATTTGCTACCGGAATGAAACAAAAACTTAGTTAGAGATGAAAAACTATGAGAACACAAATTTTTATAAGCACATTAACTAAATTTCCATGCAAGTGGATTGAATGCTTCTAAATCGTAACCACAATACAATTACCGTACTTATCTGTATTAGCAAACACAAATATATATATATATATATATATATATATATATATATAGGTGCGCTCCGGAGCGCGCCTTAATGGACGCTCCGGTCGTTACCGTAACGGCAATTTGCTACAGTGCACATGCAAC
>JAOXNR010000623.1:0-10870 GCA_028571225.1 Parsonsia alboflavescens
TTGTGAAATGTTGTGAAAAATTGGGTAAATAAGAAATTACTGTTTTAATATGGGTAAAAATGAAAACGCCCCCTTTTGTTCCTCTCTTTTTGTCCGCAGATGATTTCAATTGTAATGAATTAATTGACGAAACAATTGAATTGAAATGCTTATGGTACCATTTTTTCCTCGTAGGCGCCATATATGTACTTCATTCAGATGAAGTTAGCTAAGCGGCGGAAAAAAGCCCTCAACCATACATGAAACACACCATTGCAGGAAAAGGTATCAATTCGGCCCGGATCCACAGGGCCAATACATTTATTGGGCCTGCTTAACCTAACCTTGAATAAGGTCGACGTAATCCAATCCAGTCCTACAGAGGCAGGGTCGGGTTAGTCCCCGAGTCAACCATCTAAAAATTTTTTAATAAAGAAAACTTTATGGAATGAGGTTTTTCAATAAAATTAAATTCTATTTACTCTATAAGAAAGAAGTAAACATAAACTAATATAATCTAAACAACTACAAAACAATACAAAATCTATTACCCAAAAAAAAAAGAAGTCAAATTTGTTATTGAAAAAAATATTTTAATAATAGGCATAAATTACAAAAAAAAGAGAAAGATATAAACAAACTGAGTTGAAAAAAAATGCTAATTAACTAACATAAAATATACTCAATCCAAAATTCCTTATTCTGAATTGAAAAAAAATTAAATAGTTTATTTAAGTTTTTGACCATTTGAATCCTTAAAACTTAGGGGAGATCACTGTGACTTTCTTTAAAATAAAAATTATTTTAAAAAATGAAACTGATGGGGTTCAAAATTGAACACTAGGTCACTCTAAACCATGATGATGTCGATCGATTGCAACCTGAGAAGAAAATAGAGATTAGTCACCAGAGGTGGCCTGTGCCCGGGGAAGGGTTCCGATGTCTAAATCAGTATTTTGAGAGTAATTAGGAGTAATCAATTCTCAGAGAAACTATCTCTTGTGTATTGTGTCTTGTGAGGCTTGTCTGTAGACTGTGTCGGATTTATTATTTAAAAGAGAGATAAGTTACCTCCTTAATTTGGGCTTTGCTCTTACGTGACAGTAGGCAATTAGGATAGTTGTAGGATAGTGGAATCCCACCAACTGCTCCTGAAATCTTGGACTTTCCCTAGGTTGAGATATCTTGTCATTCACGTCTCTATCGAGAGCTTTGAGCTCCCTAACCAACCTTCGGACCAACTTCGCGAATTGCCTGTGGATGTCGAGGGTCTCGACTATCTCTTTTGAGAGGTCGCTCCAAGTGGTATTAGGCTCATGTGAGTTATTAGGAGTCGCATGCATATAGTCGTGGCATGGAAGATATATGAGACGAGTTGAGAGTTACAAGATGGTGGGCCGAGGTCTGGTGGTGCCTCTCTTGAGCTCATTTAGGAAGTCGGTGATGGTAGGTCGCTGCCCACCTATCCTCGTTGACTCTATGAGTCTGACTTTCAAGTATTAAAGGTTGGGACTATGGGCTCGTTTGGGTTGACTTGTCCAGGTTGTGTCGGTTTCTCCCATAGACCCCTTTGGGCCCAGCGAGCTCAGAGGTCGTGGTGCCTAAATTACGATATTCAAGTCGTAGCCGCGAAGGGGTATGCCAATTCCTTATAACGAGAAACTTTGGGGTACCTTTTCATTCGCGTTTCTAATAGAGAGCTGTAAGTTGACTTTTAATTTTTCGGCCTCAAGCAAAGTTGTACACACCCGATCACGGCATGGAAGGTACATGAGCAAGATTGAGACTCATCGGATCGTAGATCGTAGTCTAATGAGACCTCTGTTGTGCTCATGAATGGAGGTCGAGGAAATAGGTTTTGCTAATAATGTGATCACTGAAATTATCACCTTTTTTTTCTTCCCAATTTGATGATTAAAATATGAAACTACTCAATTTAATCATCATAAATTGCATTTTTAAATAATGGTGATTGTCACAAACACCCAAGCGAAATCCCACCCTGTACCTAGGCAGAACACGAATGCTTACAAAAGCATACTATGCAGATGGGAAAGGACATGCATTTAATTTCTAAAATAAGATCTTAACTGTTTTTGTACAACTTTAGCGCCTCTCTTTTTGTCCGCATATGATTTGAATGGTTATGAATTAATTGATGAAACAAATGATTTCCGCGTAGGTGCCATTCAGATGAAGTTAGCTAAGCAACAGAAAAAAGGCCGGGCCGGACAATACATTTTTTGGACCAGCCTAACCTAACCTTCAATAAGGATCGACAAAGTCCAGTCCAATACAACGGAGTCAGGGGCCGGGTCAATCCCCGGTCAACCATCTAAAAATTTTTTAACCAAGAAAATTTTATGAAATGAGGTTTTTCAATAAAATTAAATTCTATTTACACTCTAAGAAAGAAGAAAATGTAAACTAATATAACCTAAACAACTAAAAAACAATACAAAATCTATTAGCCGAAAAAAAGGTAAAATTTGTTATTGAAAAAATTAATTTGATAATAGGTATAAATTACATAAAAGAGAAAGAAATAAACAAACTGAGTTGAAAAAATGCTAATTAACTAACATAAAATATACACAATAAGAAATTCTTTATTCTGAATTGAAAAAAAATTAAACAGTTTATTTAAGTTTCTGACCATTTGAATATTTAAAATTTAGGGGACATCATTGTGACTTTCTTTAAAATAAAGATTATTTAAAAAAATGAAACATTACCCACACAAAAAAGGAATAGGGAGATGTCATTTATTAATTATCAATTGCCTTATATCTTTAGTTTTCTTTATCTCTATTCTTTCCACAAATCCTTCTTCGCTCTCAGATGATTCAAAAAAAGAAAGAAAAACGAATTTAATTATTCTAAAACTTGATGAGAATGAAATATATGTAAACGCCATCACTAATTGCTATTCTAATTTTAGATTTATTAAAAGACAAATATTTTCAGGTGTCCCTGAACCTTTCGAGAATCTTATTTTGACCCCCTAACTTTGAATCATTTGGGTTTCTCTCTCTAACAATGAAAACTTATAAAACGAGCCATTTTGTCCATTTTGATCATTAAAGATTTGACAGAAGCAGCAAAAGTATGATTTTATAGGGGCTACTTTGTCCAACAATTTTTCTCTCTTTTCTTACCTCTTCTTCCTCTTCCTTTTTTCTTCTTCTTCTTCGTAAGCTATCTCACCCCGCTGGTAGGAAACTCAAATCTAGTCCAGATCTGCATAGATCTATTTCCATGGTGGAAGGATTGGACCATAGCAGCGAAAGATGGTTTTGGATTGTGATCACCAAGCTGGCCTGGGGAGGGTTGAAGGCTTTGGATGGTCGTGGAATGGTTGAAAAGTGACGATGAATGGTGGAAACTGGAAGGGTGAGGGTTGCATGACTGGAAGCGAGTAGGAAGAAAAGGAAAACCGGTGGCGGTAGGCAGAGAAGGGTTGCGTCGGTGGCAGGTTGCAGTGGTTGAATGGAGATAAAATAGAGATGACAGGAGTGGTTTTGGTTAGATCTAAAATGGTGTGACCTAGATCAGGTGGAAGGCGATGGCGATGGCATTAGAAGGAGTGGATGGCTTCAATAGGATTTCGAGTAGATCCAGGAGAGGTTTGTATGGGAAAAGTGATGAACGGTCGACTGAGATTATGGATTTTGCAAATTCGGGGCCGATAACAACTGTGGGAGTCAGGTCTAGGTTTGAAAGGTGTAGCAGGTTTGACAGAGAAGGTGAAAGAAAAGGATCGTTGGAAAAGGGAAAAGGAGGGAGTAGGTGACCAATGAGCCACCTTGTTGGCAGAGGGGGATATGGACTGTGGAAAACAACTGGTTAGTTGGCCGGAGGGAAGATCTAGGGTAGAAGCTGACAATGAAGAAGAAAGGAAGAGGAAGAAGAGGGAGAAAAAAAAGAAGAAAAAATTTAAAGGTACCCTTGAAAAATAGTAAGTGAGTGGCACATGGGACACTTTTGTCAGGGGTTAAAGCCCAAAATGGACAAAAGGGCTCTTTTTTATAGGTTTTTATAGTTAGAGGGCTAAACTTAAACGATTTAACGTTGGAGGGTTAAAATTGGATTCTCAAAAAGTTCATGGACACTTGGAAATATTTACCCTTTATAAAAATAGTATAAAAGAAAATGTGAAAATTAAATGGATTCAAGATTCAGAAAACTAGTCTAAAAATTTTTCCTTTCAAAAACATGATAAAAAATATATCTATTTGTTTTTTTTTTGTAAAAAAATCCCCTCACCTTTTTTTTTTAAGGTCTTGACCCGACCCAACCTTGTAAAAGCTTCATGGGCCCTCAACGCTTTGGGACTAGGCTAAAGCTAGGACTGTAAATAGGTCCAAAGGGTTCGGAATATAAGCTCCCAGATCCGTCCATTTACTTGTAGGGTAATAAAAGAACAGTTTTGGTTTCGATCCATTAGGGTTTGGTTCGAGGGCCGGGTATATGATTTTTTTAAAAAAACTCTTTATATATTCTCTAATAAAAAATAAAACCTGTTTACATCCCTAATTGAAACTAATCAATTAATAATATAAATAAAATTTATAGACTGCATGCTTTATTCTGCTTTTAATATGGGTCTACAAATGAAACAATCACTCCATTTCCTGAAAATGCTCACAACTCAAGATTGCAATGTTCACAAAAAAAACAACGTTCTAGCTATTTTGCATAGTTGACACCACAAACACTTAAAATAGAAGGAGAAATCACAAAGACTAATATTTTTACCTCACAGAATCATCAGACATATTAGTACTATCTTGGCATTTCCTTGCACAAGATTGCAAGCCTAGTTACAAAACATAGGATGAGTCGTAAATGTTCAAGTGAAATGACAAAAGACTAAGGATTTTGTGGGCCCATCATTAATTGTTGTTGCTGCGGCCGAGGTTGTGGGTAGTTTGCCGGGAATGGACCAAAAGGATTTATCCGAGGTTGAGGTTGAGCCATGACAACCATTTGAATTGAAGGGGGAGGAGGAATGGAGTTTGACATTGAAAATGGATCAGCTACTTAACATGGCTTTAGACTAGATATTCCATATGCTGATTGCTCCTGTGAAGCTAGATATATAGCATCATCATATAAACTATTCAGAGTAAGAGAATCCAATCCATCAACCTACCAAAAAATGCAATTTTGAGAACAAATTGGTATTAGAGAAATATCCCTATGACAAGTGATTGAACCATCATGATGACAACATGTACTTTTTAATGAATGCAGATGCAATGTGCACTGGACACACTTGTCAAATGAAATATCCCCATTACAAACAGTAGAGATATAGAGTAATAGTAAACCAATTTCACTATCATACTTGAGATGAGAGTTCTATCCACAGCAATTTTAACCAATAATGCATCCTTACTATCATCATCAACTAACTTTGAAAATAAATCATCATAAGTAATGGTAATAAAATTAAACTCAAAGTATGAGTGAATCAAATATCTTCTTCTCTTTTTCTTTGATTTGATCCAATCACTTGTAGTTACCAATGCTTCCACCACACTAGGAAGTAGTGAGGCACGAGATTCATCAATTACCCTTCCTCCAACATTGAGGCAGATTCAGAAACAACCACTGTAGCTGGAATAGCTAAAATATCCCTTGCCATCTTTCCTAATGTGGGAAATTTTGGAGAATTGGTTTTCCACCATTCCAAAATGTTGAAGGTCTCATTCCTTGGAAACACGGGTTCTTCCAAGAACTGTTCAATTTCAGATATGCGCAATGCGAAGCAGATTGAGAATTCTTATCCCATTTGTTAAAAGCATTTAACTCATCTTCACTCCTTTCATTTGTATTTCCAAATTCAGAATTTTTATCTAAACTCTAAAACCTCAATCTTCCACCATACTTAAGATACAAATCTCGAAAAGCACTATTAACTCTCTCAACATAAGAATCAGCCCCTTCACCATAAATTTCAGAATAATAAAACTGAACCAAATCCATCTGAAATCGAGGATCAAGAACTTCAGCAATTCCCAACACCAAACAACATTCCTTCCGATATTTAACAAATTTATTCTTAATAGGACCAACAGTATTTCTAATGCAATCATGCTCACTATTTTCTCATTCCTTCAACTTAAGTTGAATTCTACACACTCAGAAAGAAAACATTTGCGGTAGGAAAATAGGTACTACTAAAATGAGTTGTAGCCCCATAAAATGATCTCAAACAACAATAAATCAATGAAGCAACCTTCCATTTCTCTTCACTTGGATTAAACTTATAATTCTTATCAACTTGTCCAAGTCTATTGAAAGCTTCTTTAAGTGGCAGTGCAAATTCAAGTATTAAGAAGGTAGAATTCCATCTCGTTAGGATATCCAAAGCAATTTTTTTCTTGTTTTTCAACTTACATTGTTGTAGTGCACATTCAAATTTTTGACATCCATTAGGAGATTTTTTCAAATACTTGCATGATTCTCAAATTTTATGAAGTAAATCACCAATTTGACTAAGTTCATCTTGCACAATCAAATTGAGAATATGAGCACTGCAACGAACATGAAACAAATCTCCATTCAAAGGAATCAATGATTTGTTAAGCAACCAAGATTTCATATTCCTAACCATCGAATCATTTGAAGATGCATTGTCTACAACCATAGAAAATAACTTCCTATCCAAATTCCATTCCAATACAAGTTCTTTGATAAATCTAAACAAAGTCTCACCATCATGATTATATAGAATAGATCTATAAGTAATAATCCTCTCCCTCAACATCCAAATGTCATCAACAAAATGTGCAGTCAAATATGCATATGGTAAGAGTGGCTTTACAAGTGAGATCATCTAAGTAGTTATACAATTTTTCTTTCTCTTCTTTATACAAAGCAAGAATATCCGATCTAAATGTGTTCTGAGAAACAAGTTTGAAATTCGAATTCAGACCATTACAAAATGCCTCAAACCATTCATGTTCACATATATTAAAAGGATAATTATGCTTAATTATTGCCCTTGCTAATTCCCTCCTACACATCTCTTGATCAAATTTATATTTTTGAACTTCCATTGTTTTAGTAGATGCATTATTTTGAGTTTGAAGAGTCATTTGTCTAGATTTCTTGCATATCCTATGAACATAATTATTCAAAAGTTTTTTCAAATAAGTTGTCTCTAAAGAACTAGTTTCAGAAAGTTTCTTTCGACACCAATTACATTGCGCAACAATTACCCTAGAAGGACAAGTAAATCTAGTCATGTCATCCCATACCTTAGAAGTTAACTTCCTGGAAACTTTCGTAACCTTATCATCACCTCCAACTTCATTCGAAATCCTTTGTGGATGCTTTGGAACTTGACGTTTGTGGTGGTGATGGTTTCACAGGTGTACTTGACGACATCCTACAAAAAAAATGTTAAGATTAGTTAATGCACGTAGGAAAGCAAAAAACAACAGCGACATAAACTTTTTGGAAAGGAAACTAGAAACAAAAATCTAAGGAAACTAGAAACAAAAATCTAAGGAAACTAGAAACAAAATCAGGTAAGGAAATACCTAATTTCTTCTCTTAGGTACGCAGCGACAGTACAGAAACAAAAAATAGCAGTGACAACAGTGCAGAGTAGCCTACGTCGACTTGGTAGCGATGCCGAAGTTGAAGCTGACACTGACGCCAGTAGCAGAAGGAGACGACTTCAAATGGCAGGTACTTCAATGGCAACAAATGACAGCTCTTTAGCGGCAGCAGGTAGCGGCAACTTTAGCAGCAACAGTAGGCGGCAATAATTTATGCAACGGCAACGAAGTAGAAGTAGAAGCGACTGTGATGTGGTCCGGAAGAGTAAAGCGGTGACTTTGAGGAGTGAGAAGGGCTGTCTTGTTTGTGACTAGAGTTGTAAGAAGAATTGAGTGTGTAATTGGGATAAAAATTAGTTTTGAAGTTATTACTTTTGGATAAAAACAGATCTAAGGGCTGCATATGTAAATATATATATAAATATATAATAAGCGGGTCGGATCTTATATGGATCTGGAATAACTGGTATCAAGATTGGATCCGATTGTAACAGTAGTTTTGCTTTTGGGTCTAAAAAAAGAAGTACCAGACCCAAGTTATATGGGTCTGTACCAGGTTCGAACCCGGGTAATTTTCTACCATTGACAGGCCTAGATAAAGCCCCCTTCCAAATTGGGGCTAACCCAATCCTTTTCGGTTATGGGGTTGAGATGGGTAGGCCTCGCGGGTCAATCCCGTTTTGACTCCTCTAAATTTGCAATCTAGTCAAATTGAGTTAAAATTCCTTTTTTCATCCCTTACCTGTTTTAGTTGGTTCTTACAGATTTTGAACAATTTTTTAAAAAAATTTTAGGTTCCATTTATTTTTTACTTGATCTTTATAGATCCTAAATCTTTATATGTAATTTTTTAAGTCCTTTAGGTTTCTTTTTTACAATTATACCAATTAAGAATTATTCTTCTTCTAATTGGCAATTTACTGTTCATATTTCTTCGGAAAGATCTTCGAATCCAAACCATGAAAGACAAAAAGTCCAAGGCATTACCTTGACTTTAGGTGTGGATTAATCCAAATTCCAAAATATGACATCCTAGCATATGATCTAGCTTACTACAATAAAAAGGGTTGCCAAAGATGAAATTATATGCAGTTGAATAATTTCGTAGGTGATTCATTTTAACTACGAAAAAGTTTCATGGTAAGATTCGTCGGTATAAATGCATAAAATAATTTTAGCTTTTCTATTTTTGAACTCATTCTATACCTTTTAATTATAAAGGTAGCTCTTAACCATTGCTCCAATGTTAGTTACGATGTTAAATATCCAATTATGATATATAGATAGAGTATATTTTGAATAAAATTTGATTATTTAAAACAATTCATAATATATATATATATATTTATACGGTTTTGCTAAGAGCTTGCCTTAATGCGCGCTCCAACCGTTACCGTAACGGAATTGTTGCTACAGCGCTCATGCAGCCAACCAAGCAGAGCAAGAATTCCATTATGGTAACGGTAATGTGCGCTCCGGAGCGCACCTTAGCAAATCCGTATATATATATATTTATATATATATATATATATAATTAAGTATTAAAATATAATTTATATAATAGCTAAAAATTATAATGAAAATTTACTTAAAAAAGAATAATAATATAATTAAATATATAATCATTAACTACAAAACTATTTTTATCATAGTTAAATTTTTTTTAAAAATTATCTACAAATATTGAATTTTGTAGCTAATGACTCCATCCTTAACTACAAAATGAATATTTCGTCATTGAAAATAATCACATTACTTACAAGTATCAATTTTGTACCTAAAAATTGAATTTTGTAGCTATTGACTATGATGTGTGATTTTCTTAGTTAAAACAAGAATTAAACAATGGTTTTTATTGTTCGTAGCTTAAAATTGAGATTTAGTGGCCATTAGATTTCGTGATAAAATGTGCATACGTTTTGCACCAAAATAATTCTTTTGTCATTAGAGGATGACATGGGCTACGAAAAATAATTCATAACTAAAAAATTTATAGTTAATTGTCAACTTTGTTGTAAGTACGAGACCTTTTGAAGTAGCTTTGAAAATGAAAGACTACTATTTCGTCATTATCATAGTTAATTGTACATAAAGCACTTTCTTAATCATCACGAGTGCATCTGCTGCTCTGCATTTCGTGGTTGGGGATCTTTTCTCTTTTCTTTGCATTCTTTAATTTGTACATCCCTCTCTTCTTGCTTCAACAGGGACCTAACATGCAAAATCTTTAGAATCAATTATTAATGGGCAAACTCTACCAAGTTTTTTCTTGGCCCCATTGTTGGGGTACTTCTTCCCCATCTTCTTTGCTGGTCCAACATGTTCTAAAGATGCGACCGTCGTCAGATCTTTGTCAACAGTGCTCGAGTGGGGTTTAAGAAAGGGGTGGATGAGGATTTGGGGAATTATGTTTTCGGCTAGAAAAAATTAAAAGAGGGAAAAAAATAAATTGCCTACAAAAGAAGAATAATTCTTGATTGACATTTGATTTTTAATTGTGGAATGGATTTACTGAGATTGTCTCAGTTTAGGGTGAGTGAATAATAATTCGCGGGTGTTTTTTAGCTCATGCATAGTATTTGGACAAAAAATCCCTCCATTTGTTGACCAATTTCATATTCTTGCCATTGATTAAATTGAGGATGAATTATTTGACCAAAATTTTTTTTAAAAAAAATTAAAAGATAGAAGATGAAGATGAAAAAAAAAAAAAGTTTTCGGTTCAAAAAATTAAAAGAGGGAACAAAGAAGAAGATGAATTTTGAGTCTTGATGGAATTGTGGGTCACCAAGATGGGCTATGTCCCTTAGTGTGAACAACTGCTAAAGAGCAATTAATTAAAAGAAAGGAATACGACCCTTCTTTTAGACAATTTTTTTATTAGACAACACAGAGAAAAAAAAAATATAGAAAGAAGAACAGTATTCCCACCATCAATCATCTCATCTCAAGACATTGATTCTCAATGGATTCCAAAGGGGCGTATAGTCTATGGCTAATCAGGTATGTTCATATTTGTGTTATACTTTTGATCGTTGATTCAATTTGATCTCGAACATGTTTTCCGCAAGTTATTATCGAAATTCGTTTCCTTATCTTAGAGATAAAGTATCCCTCATTGGTATAAGAGCATGTATTATTGATTCCCGACCATCTATTCTTGATTAATTGTTTATGTTTTGAAATGAGTATATTATGCATAAGATTCTATGCAGTTCCTGTAAAAAAATATGTTTATAATTGTAAGAATCTAATGATAACAGTTTGACAATAAACCTATAGGTAATATAAAATATAAATGATCTCAAAACATATAA
>JAOXNR010000624.1:0-10869 GCA_028571225.1 Parsonsia alboflavescens
TTTGATTCCTTTGACTTGGAAGAAAGTTGATTGTTAATGATT
This sequence comes from Parsonsia alboflavescens, assembly GCA_028571225.1. NCBI lineage: Eukaryota > Viridiplantae > Streptophyta > Magnoliopsida > Gentianales > Apocynaceae > Parsonsia > Parsonsia alboflavescens. The sequence goes on from JAOXNR010000624.1 coordinate 43, forward strand.
GGTACTTGTTTAAATTCATAAAACTCTCTATGGGACGATACTCTTTGGATCACTTTATTACTTGTTAACGATATGTATACTTGCTTGTGAAAATTGGCTAGCACAGGGTGCTGAAATTTATAGCTGGAACTTATCTTCAACGGGTAAGTTTAATGTTTCAGATTGCATTTCAATCTTGGAGGAGGAGGAGCTAGGTGACACTACAGCTGAAAACTTCATCCACTCGAAGATCCCACTGTGATGGTCCATTTTCATGTGGAAGCAGAGCAACAACTACCTGGCAATTGATGATGTACAAACTAGATTAGGATTCCGTTTAGCCTCAAGGTGTCATTGCAATATGTCCGGCGAAACGATTGTGCACCTCTTTGGCAATTGTTCGATAGCAATGGAGATTTGGAACTCATTACAGCATGACATTACGAACTGATTGTAGATTATTATAGCTGGAGGAAAGGTTTCAAATCAGGAAATTACAGAAAAAGAGATTAGGGGTGCTGGCATTATTAATTCCCCTACTAATTTGTTAAGAAGTTTTTGTGGCTCAATGTGCCTCCCTTCATTCAACAGAACTAAGCAACAACAGGTGGATCATACACAAGATCAATTGGCAGCTCTACCACATTAAGGAAGCTTACCCTTTACCAATTCTTGATAGTTTATTTTAGAAGATTTTAATTTAAGTATGTATTTAGAAGGTGATTTTCACCTACAAAACAGTCTTTTAAGGGTTTATTTAAAAAAAAAAAAAAACCTACAAACAACTTTCATTTCAACTCAAGAATCCTTTTTGGATCAAACTTGTTCTTTTTGAGTGTTCTTAATGTAACTCTCTTAAGTTTCTTGGTTTAACTACTCTAGGGTCTTTGATCACTTTGGTTAGGGTTTTGATTTGTCTACCAACATCAAGACAATGGTTGATAATTGAAAAACATCATAGGTCATTGTACTAACTTGAACCTCTAGTTGAGTCTGGGGAACAATATTCAAGTTGGTGTGTTTTTTATGAAACCCATTTCAAAGAAATCACATCATCTTTTGGTATCAGAGAATAGGTTCTTCATCTTGAGGTTTGCCTACCTTTATTTGCTCTCTTTGTTTAAGTGTTTAAGGTCATTTTTAATTGCTTGAAATGTATGATCTTATAGATGTGCTTTTGTGATTTGTTTCCTCTACATTTATCCCAGTACCTTCTTGTGATCCTTTGTGTTTGTTGGAATTGAGCCTAAGACCAAAAACTAGGGGGCTAAATTCTATTTGTTGAGTTTATTCATCTATCTCTACACGAAAAAAGAAAAGAAGAGTTCTTCTTCTTAAAAAATTAAAAGTAAAAAAAATAAAAATAAAAAGAAGAGAAGAGCAGAAAAAAAAAGTTCGTGCACAAAGAGAAAGAAAGAAAGTGCCAAAGTTGAATGCTATTGTGAGAATTCTTGTTGAATCCTACTAAAATTGATTAGGTTGAAGTTGAATTGAAGTTCTATTGTGATTGAATTGCCTATTATCTTTCAAATTTGGAATCAAGGGAATCGGGTTTGTTGAATTCATTGACAAATTGGATCACATTTTCATTACACTCTAGGTGTTTGATAAAATGCCCATATGAAATTTTCTTTGAACTTCAAGAATTTCATCACTTGTTTTCATCTTATATTGACCTAATCTTTGAAACTCTATCTCCTTGGTTCTTGATTGTAGCTCATTTGTCAACTAATTGAATTGAATTGTGTGGATTACTTGGCATCTTTTCTCGAAGAGTTTGCATTGCCCAATTGAGTTGGTTAAGAACTTGAAAGAGAGCAGAGTGGTAAAAGGCTTAAGGGGGTGCCATCATGATGAAAGGAAATCAATGAATGATCAAGAGCCATCAAAAAAATGTCTCAATGTTCACATGATTCAAGGATTTGGAAAGAATTCAAGTGAAGTTCAAAGGCTTGGAAAGATGTGGAATCAAGTGGAGAAAGACCCAGGAAGAATGGTTTGAGAACTAGCTTGAAAATAAGGCTTGAATAAGCTGAAATTCAGGCTAAATTTTCCGGCTTTGGCAAGCTGAAATTTAAATGGATTGGCAGTGAGTAAGCAGCCTATTTGGTCACCAATTATGGACTGAAATTGAGGAAAATAACCAGCTTGTTTTCAGCTACTTGTTTGGTACCAAGATCAAGACCACCGACCCACTAACTCCATGACGGACTAACATCATTTGAGCTGCTTGCTTCAAGCTGTTTGTCACCGAATGAGCAGCACTTGAGCAGACTGTTTCAGCTTCTAGCTTAATTCAATTTCCAAGATCAATCAGTTGAGGTATCAAGTGAGCAGCCTGCTTGTTCGGTAGACAATTGGATCACAAGTTCATCCCACCGATTGAATATCAAATCACCAGCTTGCTTTCTTAACTCAGCAGCCACAGACACACCAAAAGCTAGAGCAGATTCCAGAGATTAACCGGAGCAGCAACAGGCTGGACAATCGGAGCCAGTGAAACCAGAAAAACAGACAGAGAAGAACCGGTGCACTCATCGGCGAGTCCACAAGCGCCGGTCATTGCTGCAACTTGTTCCAAACTATGTGTTTTCCTCCCCATTTTCAGCATTTCAAATTGTAATTTGCAGCTTGCTTTCACCTAACACTCTAGTTAAGTTCGTTTATGGTTTTAGTAGTATTAATAGCCTCTTAGTTCAGCCATTAAGGAATTCAACATAGACAAGAAAAACAGCTTTACTTAGGGAACTTTCAAGACACAAGATCAAACTCGATCTTTTGTATAGTGTTCTTAGCATATCCTCCTTAGGGTTCTTTGGCACTAAACCTTGGGCTCTGAATCACTTTAGATGAGGTATTGAGTTGTCTACACAAATCAAGAAGTTAGTTGTTGTGGTTCAATCTACAAAGGTCAACGTAATCTCCCAAAAACTAACCTTTGATGAGTCCTTTCACTACACTTCGATATGGTTCTCCTATTTGTGTGAATGTTAACCTTCAACCTACAAGGCAATCTCATCATCTTTTGATATCAGAGCTTGGTTATCATCAAAGGTTTGACTATCTTATTTGCTTTCTTCGTTGTTTTTAAGTGATAAGATCATATCTTTGTTTGAAAATCATAAGCTGTTGTATGTGTTTGTTGTTTTGTTAATTTTCATCTATCCTAATATTCTCTTGTGAACCTTTGTGTACCTAAGACAAAGCTAGGGTTAAGTTTCATTTGTTGAGGATTCATCTATCTCTACAAAAAAAAATAATAATAAAAATATAAATATAAAGAGAGAGAAGAAGAACATTGTTCTTGAAAGTTGAAAAAAAAAAAACAAAAGAGAGGGAAAAATTCGGAATCTAGAAAAAGTGCCCAAAAAAGAGTGAAAAATCATTGGGTTTGTTGCAATTCAAGTTGAAATCTCTTGTGTTATTGAGCTATTGTTGGGTAAGGATTGATTTGAAGTTGAATTGAAGTTCTATGGTGATTAAATTGCCTACTACCTTTCAATTTGAAAATCGAGGGAATTGGGTTAGTTGAATTCATTGATAAATTGGTTCACAATTTCATTGCCTTCCAAGTGTTTGATAAAATGCCTATTTGAGAATTTCTTTGGATTCTAAGTGTTTGCTCTTTGTATTGAATTGGTTGACCTTAATTCTTTGAAACTCTACATTCTTGACTCCTATTTGAAGATCATCAATTGATCAACTAATTGATTTGTGTGGATCAATTTGATATTCATGCCTAAGTGATTTGCAAGTCGCTCTTGAGAGTTGATTAAGAACTAGAAAGAGGAATTAGAGTGCGAAAAGACATTCGGGGTGAGTACAAAAGAGCAGAAAGAGCAAATGGAAGGAGTGATACACGAGTGGCAAATGAGGTGCAATATTTCCCTATTTTTCTTGTTTTTCTTTGTAGGTAAATCATGACAAAAGGAACATCTTCTTCATCAAATGTTGTTGTTAGTGAGAAGGATAAAGCTCTTATGTCCCGCATGATGGAAAAGATGGAACAATTGTCTAAAGCTATGGAGGACATGACAAGAGGCACTACAAACAGCAAGATGGACATAAGAACACCAAATTAAACTTCCTAGAAACCATGTGCAACAAGGAGGAAGGGGAGATGAATATCAACCTTGTTCTTCTAAGGAGTATGTGCCAAATGGAAGAGATGGAAGAAGGAAGCAACAAGTAAATCATGATGACTATTATGACTTTGAAGATGAGGAGAGGCCTAGGAGGGATAGATACATATCCACTACTTAAGGTTCCAAGAGTGTTGGGGACTACTTGGAACGAATGGAGTTAGCCATGAAGGGAACTAACATTAAAAAGGATAGAGAAGCTTCAATGGCTATATTTCTCAAAAGGTTGAGAAAGGAGATTAAAGAAAGAGTAGAACCATACCTATTTGTTGATCTTCAAGAAATGGTACAAATGGCCTTCCAAGTTGAAAGAAGCTTGGAGAAAAGAAAGTCATCATATGTGAGATCTTATAAAGCTCAAGTCTAGTAACTTTTTCATCTACTAAATACAAAGAAGATGGCCATAAGACTTCACATTATCCAACATGGGAGAGCATGGAGCCTAAAAATGAAGACACCTCAATTACCAATGAAGTTAAAGGTGAAATGGGTCTTCAAAAAATTGTTAGAAATGAGCAAGTCCAAGGGTTCCATGAAGTGAAGGAAGAGATTCCAATTGTTAAAGAAGAGATTCCCATTGTGAAAAACGAGAGAGAAAAAAAACAAGAGAGAATAGAAGAAGGAGAGCATAAGAATGAAAAAGATTTAGAGAAGCAAAGAGAGATGAAAAATGAGATTGTGATTGAAAAAGAAATGAGTGTCATAGAAAGAAAAGATATGAGTGAAGAAAATGAAAATTCCTATGAAAAAGAAAGAGAGAATAAGAGTGTTTTAGTGAGGAACAACGATATTTATATTCCTACTACTAACATTGATCATTCTTTTTCTAGTGTTTCCTTGTCTAGGTTGCAAGACTTTGAAGGCATAATCAAGTTGAATGAAGCCAAAGAACTTGGTGATGAGTGAGATGTTAAAGTAGTACACTCTTATCTCTACCCTTGGTAATAGATTATGAGCATAAAAAGATGTTTTCTATGATTAAGTAAGATTGTGGCAATGCTTATGATGTTCATCAACAACTTGCTATTGTTGAAATTCTTGAGCATAATGATTCCTTGTTTAGAGAAAGTAAATCTTATACTTCTATAAGTCTTGTTAAAGCTTTCATGGATTTTGAGTTTGTGAAGGAATCACGTGTGCAAGAAAATGATGGTAGATATTTTCTTGATTGTGGATCTAGAAATGAAATTGAAGCATGTGGAAGTAAGTTGTATCTCTCTCAGAGCTTTTTGAATGAAATGCTAGCTATTAAGCTCGTTAGGGAAACAATTGAGAATGAGCATGTTTGTGAATATGTTCTTAATGTTAGTAAACAAGTTGATTACTTTGAATTCCATAAGCATATTAAGCCTTTGACTGGAGAGAATGCTTTGTTTATGCCTTGGGATTCTATGTATGACTTGTTGGCCATTGGAATTCATGAAAAGAACCTAGAGTTATCTTCTTATGACTTGAATTGCTTGAAATGCATGAGAGAACACGTCTTTTGGACTTATATGAATAGACTAACAAAGTTTATCTTAGATGATCGAGTTTTGTAGATCTTTGGTGTTGCAATTCTTGATAACAATTTATATCTTTGCAGTCTAATGTGCATACTCAAAGTGGATTCTAAATTCTTGATGATCTTGTTTGAGATGTACTTCATTGTGACTCTTAAGAAGAGTGAGCTTGTGCTTTTTTAGAATAAATCTTTGTTGAGAAATTATGATACAGCATGTCATGTTTAGAGGTTGACTTCAGTTGAAATTTTCAAGTTTCTTGATTTATATAACAACATGAATGCTTGCATTCCATATTTTCTTGAGGTTTTAGATTCAAAGCTTACAATGTTCATGATAATATGCTTAGAATTGGTATCTTATATGTTCTTAAATGTTCCAAGCATGATAAATTCTTTGAGTTGTTGAATCTTGAAAATCATGAAGTTGAATTTGTGAGATATGATAGTCCTAGAATCTTGGAATCTTGTTTACAAAGCATGTGTTAGGACTACATATGAAAAGGAATCCTATAGTCATTGGTGAATACTTATTGAATTCTTGTGAAAGAATATGTCAATGTTATGATGAGAATTTGATCTTTAGTGATGTTGAAAGCCTTAATGTTGATGAAAACAATGTGATGACTATGAGTTTAATCTTTATTTGGCATGATTGCTGGAACTACATGAAGTTACGGTTCGAGTTTTGTTCCAAGAATAGAGAAATGATAGGAATTTGGAAGGATTGGAAAAATCCCCTGTTTTTAGAGGAGCATAATGCTACCCATGTTGATAAAAGTTTGAATCCTAGCATATGTGAGGGCTATTCTCTTATTCATTTCATACATATGTTTGATGATTTTGATGAAGGGCATGTAAATGCCATATTAAGGGATTGTTTCTTGAGCTTAGTGTCTTTTAATTCTAGGTTTAGAGAACCTTTGTATAATGCCTTATGGGGTCATAAACCTTTAGGACTTTTGGCTTGTGCTTTCAATGGAAAATCTTTGTTTTCTTGGTGCCTAAATAGGAAATTTGTGCTTGGCTATATTGATCTTGTTCATGATTTCATTTTAGGTCGAAGGAGGATCATTTCTACTAAAGAATGGCCTCAACCTTTTACGAACAAAGAGTAAGGCATCCTCATGACATTTTCCCAAAGAAGGATGATCAATTCGTAGCTCTTGAGAGCTTGGATTCACATGGTAAGATTCATATTCATCTTTTAATCAATGATAGTGACAATTCTCTTCTCTATGTAGGACTTAAAGATTCAAGAACGAATCCTTTTGAGATGAGGGGGAATGATGAACGGAAATCAATGCATAATCAAGAGCCATCAAGGATATGTTACAATATCAAGGAGTTGATAGAAGACAATATCAAGGGAGCCTACCAAGAAAGAGAAATGAGCCAATGGAGGATATCGATGAAGGCTATTGTGACCATGACGTTAAAAGAAGCTCAAGTGGGACAAGAAGGGATGAAAACTCTTATTCTTACTACAATGAACATTGTGAGCCATTGAGACATAGAAGACATATGAGGAATGAAAGACCACCATAAATGGAGGGTGAAACACAAATGTTGCATGGAAGGGGCTCATATGGGGGATCTTATGAGAGCTCACATCATGTTATCTCTTCATCAACAAAAGTCAAAGTGTAAGGCCAATAGAAGAGAAGAGAATCCTAAACCTCAAATGCAAGAGGTGAAGGTGACTCATGGAGAAAGGGCAAAGACACTAGCACAACTTCATAGGAAGAAAGATCTAAAGTGATTCAAATTCAAGGAACATGGACATGGTATATCGCAATGCCCAACTTGGGAGAGCTTGGAGCCAAAAAAAGGAAGACACCTCAATTATCAATGAAGTGAAAAGTGAAACGGGTCTCAAGAAATTGTTGGAAATGAACAAGTTCAAGAGGTCTCAAGATAAGTAAAGGAAGAAAAAGAAAATGAGATGGAAGTTGAGTAGAAAATGAGAGTGAGCTTGAGGAAAAATATGAGATTGAGAGTGCTTTGGAAAGGTACAAAGATATTTTTTTTCCTACTTAAACATTGATCATTCTTTTCTAGTGTTTCCTTGTCTAGGATGCAAGACTTTGAAGGCCTAATCAAGTTGAAGGAAAGCAAGGACAACTTGGTAATGAATGCTATGTTAAAGTGGTACACTTTTATGTCTACAAATGGTAATAGATTGTGGAATGGTGAGCATGAAAATATGTTTTCTATGATTAAGTATGATTGTGGAAATGCTTATGATGTTCATAACCAACATGCCATTGTTGAAATTCTTGAGCATAATGATTACTTGTTTAGAGAAAGTAAGTTTTATACTTCTATAAGTCTTGTTTAGGCTTTCTTGGATTTTAAGTTTATGAAGGAGTCATATGTGATTGAATATGGTTCTAGAAATGAGATTCATGCATGTGGAAGTAAGTTGTATATCTCTAAGCGCTTTTTGAATGAAATGCTAGATCTTAAGCTCGTTAGGGAATCATTTGTGGATGAGCATGCTTGTGATTATGTGCTTAATGTCTCTAGACAAGTTATATATGGTGAATTTGATGAGCATATTAATTCTTTGATTGGAGGAAATGCTTTGTTTATGCCTAAGAATTCTATGTATGACTTGCTGACCATTGATCTTCTTGGAGATACCTTGGAGTTGTATTCTCATGGTTTGAATTACTTGAAATTCTTGTTGAAGCACATCTTTGAATCATATGAGTAGACTTTCAAAGTTTGTTTTAGATTGTGGATCTTTGATGTTACAATTCTTCGTAACCATTTATATCTTTGTGGTATAATGTGCATACTCATCATTGATTCTAAATTTACCTTGGTTGAGATGCACTTCATTGTGATTCATATGAGAAGAAAACTCATGCTTGTTGAGAATAATTGCTTGTTGGAGATTAATGATGAAGCATGTCATGTTAAGAGGTTGACTTTAGTTGAAATTTTGAAGTTTCATGACTTATTTAAAAGCATGGATGCTTGGATTACATCTTTTCTTGAGGTTCTTAGATTCGAAGCTTATGATGATCATGGTAATATGCTTAGAATTGGTATCATATGTGTTCTTTATTGTTCCAAGCATGATGTCTTTGAGTTGTTGAATCTTGAAAATCATGAGTTGATTTGGTGAAATATATAAGTCATTGAACCTTGAATTTCTTGTTTAAAAAGAATGTCTTAGGATTCCATATGAAAAAAGAAGCCTGTGATTATTGGAGCATTCTTGTTTGTATCTTGTGAAAAGATTATATATGATGAGAAGTTGATCTTTAATGAAGTTGAACTTTATAAGGATGAAATCAATGAGTTTGCTATGTGGTTGATCTCTATTTGGCATGATTGGTGGGACTACATGATGTTACGGTTTGAGTTTTGTGCAAAAAATAGAGATAAGTTGAGATTTTGGAAATTTTTGGAAATATGCCCTGTTCTTAGAAGAGCATAATGGTGTCCATCTTGATGATTTTATTCTTGCATATGCAGAGGTTATTTTCTTATTCATTTCACACATATGTTTGATGTTTTTGATTGAGAGCATATATATGCTATGCTAATTGAGAGTATCTTGTGTTTATTATGCTTGAATGGGAGATTTGGAAATCAATTATATAATACCTTATGTTGTCATAAACCTTTGGGACTTTTGGTTTGTGCTTTCAATGGAAAATCATTGTTTTCTTGGTGCCTAAATTGGATATTTGAGTTTGGATATTTGAGCTTGGCTATATTGCTCTTGTTCATGAGTTCATTGTATTTGGAAGGAGGATCATTTCTAGCAAAGAATGGCTTCAACCTTTTAAGGAACAAAGAGTAAGGTATCTTCAGGACATTTTACCAATGAAGGATGAACAATGCCTAGTTCTTGAGAGCTTGGATTCTCATGGTAAGATTCATATTCATCTTTTAATCCATGATAATGACAATTCTCTTCTATATGTAGGACTTTGAGATTCGAGGACAAATCCTCTTGAGGTGAGGGGGAATGATAGGGATCAAGGAGCTATCCTAGCATTGGTGGAGCTATCATGGAAGCCATCAAAGGAAGGGTGCAGTGAAGATGAAGTTCATGGAGTCAAAGATGAAGTTTATGAAAGAAAACATGCTTACAAGGACTTGTACTTCGAGAATGAGAGCACTTCGATGCTACCCCCACCATAGCCAGAAATTAGAGGACTAAAATAATCCCTCAAGAAGATGTGATTTTTCTTTAAAGAATCTTGTACGTCTTCTTATAAAAAATACCATGCTGCCACTTTGCCATTTTCCTCTCCCGATATGGTTTTTGTTCATGCAGGAAATAGAGAATAAATTTGAAGATCATAAACTATAGAGTAGATCTTCCCAATCATTCAAGGACGAAAGGAGCTACTCTTTAGCTCACAGAATAAGGTATTTTTATTCTTGTTCATTACTTATGCAAAAACTTTTTGTTTAAATTAGAAATGGTCCTAGTGTTCTCTTGCCCTTGTAGACATAGGATTTTCCCAAGGATCTTGAGGATCAAGAGATCTCATGTCTTTATGGACATGGGACTATTCTCAAGTATCCTGGGGATTTGGATCTCATGTGTCGTAGGTAAGGGATTTACATCCTTCTTTGAGTCACTTTTGAAAGGTTCATTGCTGAAGTAGTGATAGAACAAATTAATATCCGACAAGTATCTTAGTCTATTCTTCCCAAATCCTGAATAATTCCAATCAATAGCCAAGTGAGAATCTAAATATTCTATTATTTGATATAAAAATAATATATTTCAAATCAATTCGTGGACTTTATTTATGAATTGTACAACTTGATGAAATTTGTATATTGAGATCAATGTTGGTAAGGCCAAACTACACAATTAAGCTCTCTATGATAGTTTTCATTCTTTAATGAGCATGACCAATTTTCTATTCAAACAATAGAGGTTTCTTAAATGTGATGAATTCTTATATAATGTTCATAAGCCATCTCTTCAAATCATTTAAGGCTTAAACAAATTTGGCAACAATTTTATCATTAATGGTATCAAAATCCTATACATTTTTTTCAAATATAGTATCTTGTCTAAGTGTGTTGTTCAAGTTGCACGAATTGATTATATTTCACTGGTTAAATTTATGGTTAAAGTTATTGTATCACATGAAAAAAAATTATGCCTTTTCTATTAATTTTTTCTTTCATATAATAGAATACAAAGAGTTGTGTGATTAATTT
>JAOXNR010000625.1:0-10869 GCA_028571225.1 Parsonsia alboflavescens
GGCTCCGACATCGTTCCGTTCTTCTTTATCTTGGACAAATCCTTTCAATGTCTTCAACGTCCTTCTCAAAATGGATAATTGTATTTGACATACAAGTGTTCGTGGTCAGCCTTTTTGAGGAGCATCTTTTGATATCCATCATTATCCGGGAGCAATTAAGGTTAAATTGGCCATTGTTGAATTTTCAGACTATTCTTTAACTTGGTGGGACCAACTATTGAACAACAAGAGGAGAGGCCATGAAGAACCCATAGCTACACGGGAAGAGCTCAAAAGAGTCATGAGGCATAGATTTGTTCCAACTTACTACTAGTGGAAACTCTATCAAAAGCTACAAACTCTACACCAAGATTCTAAGAGTGTAGGTGAGTAGTAGAAGGAGATGGAGGTAGCAATGATGAGGGTTAACATTGAGGAAGATGAAGAAGCTACTATGGCTAGATTTTTGTGTTGCTTGAATAGAGAAATAGCTAATAGAGTTGAAGTTTGCCAATTCTCTCACCTGCAAGATGTCGTAAATATAGCTATGAAGGTGGAGAAATGATTGAAAGATAAGAGGGGAGCTCTTATGGAAAATCCTATAGTTCACCTAACTATGGGACTTCATCAACCAAACCTTCAAACACTAGGTCAATGAAGGATGTGGTGGCACCTAAGCATGGGTGTTAAAATCGTGATTTAAATAGCAAAATCGCATGATTTCATACAGTATATAAAAGTGTAAAATCGGTCCAAAGTCAGAATGATAAGTAATCTCGGTGGAATCACGAGTTCAGCCATTTCCCCCAAATTCCAACTGAAATGAAAATTACCCAATTGGATACCTAGTGACCTGACCTAGTGCAGCGGTCAATTTCAAATAAAACATTAGATTTTTAGGGAATTTCTTTTCTTTCCTCTTTAGCTCTTGTTACGGTAGCTCTTGGTGCTAAGCTTCTTCTTCCATTCTTCTTCTGTTCTGTGAGATTGTCTGTGACTATTGAAGACTCGAACTCGACTGAATTGTCGAGGCTTGAGCGAGTGTTGTCGACTACAGTGCCGACCCCAACAATAGGAATTGGAAGGCTCTATTGTCTACCCATCTTCTATTTTTCTCCTTTTGCTTGCTTGAGCTTGATTACTACTGTTAGAGCTCGAACAGCTTGAACACAGGTGCTTTTCTTTGTTCTTCTTGGTAGTTGGCTTGGCTGGCTTGACTCTTCTATTGAATCAGCTCTGAAACATGCTTTCATGCTTGTTGCAGTGTGATTTCTCTATGTCATTTGAGAATGCTTCACTTGTGAGCTTATTCCGTAGTTTACATTTAAAAGGGTTTCTAATCAAGCTTGTACTTTATGTTGAGTGGATGAAAAATTATTCTTTTTTCTAGCCAAATTTTTGAGACCAAGGACTGCTAATCAATATCTCTTCCATGAATTAGCATAGGTATCTTGGAATATAGACCTAGGCTTAGCGTCTCTTTAGGGTGAGGAAGGTCCAGCATATGATCGAATTGTCCTGAATGCTGGAATGGTAGATTACTTACTTGGCTATGAGGGTGTTGAAGATATCTCCTCTGCTTTGGATAGAGCTGGAGAAGAATTCATAGCGGGAATGCTCTAAACCGGCTGCTAAATTATATCAAGATCTCCAACAAAGTAAAGCAAAAAGGTGGTTTCTATTTCCTTCAGTGCTTTAATTTTCCATTTCACAAATAATAAGTGAAATAGTTGATAGATATATAATTGCACTGGCTGCATTTTCTGTGAAGTAGTGTTTCTTTTTCTTTTGTATTCTTCACCTTGTTAGCAATTGTACATGGTTTGTATTTTGGTTCTTGATTATGTATGCCAATGGTGAAAGAAACACTTCTCCTTGTATAATAATAATAAAATTGAAAGTTTTAATAAAAAATAATTTATTGATAACTATACTAAGGTTTTGATTATTTTGAAGACTTGTATGAATTGATTATTGATAATGATATATAGCTTATTCACCTCACTTGATTCTTAATTGTTTGTGATTGTGATTATTGTCTACATTATATGTGAATTTGGATATTGTGAATGTGGAGTGGACAATGTAGTGACTACTGGTGTCACATGGTGGCATGGAGTGGTGGAGTGTGGGATTGATGTGAAGTGTGAATGTGGCAATTGGTAAATAATATATTGAATGTGAATGGACCAGGGAGATAGGGAACTTGAGTTTAGTTTTTTCTATTGTACAATGTTATAAGTTTGTATTATGTGAATAAGTGAATTTGTTTTGTAAATATATTTTTATGTGTTAAATGTTTAACAAAAAACAACCTTGCTTCATAGAAATGCCACCAAAGAGAAAAAATTCTAGTGTGAATCATGTTGATATTGGGTGGGAACATGCTATTGATGTTGATAGAAATGCTAGAAAAGCACAGTGAAAATATTGCAATAAAGTTTTTAGTGGTGGAATTTTATGATTCAAGCATCATTTAGCTGGAACACATAAAGATGTTGAACCTTGTTTATCTGTTTCTAATGAAATAAAAAAGATGTTGTCAATCTTGGCAAAAGTTGAGGAAAAATATTTATAATATTTTAATGATATATAAATTGTATAATATATATATATATATATGTATCTAACAGAAACATACACTCTACGATTTTATGAGTAAAGTTTACGATTAGATTTTTTCCAACCTCGAACAAGTTTACAGAAACTCTCGAGTTTAAAAACCTTGCACCTAAAGTTCAACCAAAAGAAGAGGCCTACAAGCCAAAGTATCAAGAGAACAAAGGGGCCTAAGGAGACAAGGGAAAGGGGCATGTTCAAGTGCCATAAGTGTCAAGATTATGGACACCACGTCAACCTCTGTCGCAACAAGAGGAACATCATCTTTCACAGTAGAGAATATGGGACATAGTGGAGTCAGCTAGTGAGGATGAAGAGGAAAGAAATGAGGGTGAAGAAGAGAGACTTGACGATCATGTCAATCCTAATGAGTACTTAGTACTCAAGGTAGTGAAGTAATGGACATGCAAAGGGAGAATTTGTTCCACTTAAGATGCTTGATACGAGGGCATATAAGTAGTGTCGTCATTGTGGATAGTGGGAGTTGTGTGAATGTTGCAAGTGCCCACTAGGTCAAGAAGATGAAGTTAACTTGTATTGACCATCCAAAACCATACAAGCTTCAATGGTTAAATGATAGTGGTGAAGTGAGGTTGGTAAGCAATTGAGAATCTCATTCTCAATGTCTAGTATAATAATGTAGTGTTGTGTGATATGGTGCCAATGCAAGCCACACATTTATTGCGTGGAAGGCCATGGAAATATGAAAGGAAGGTGATCTATGATGGCCATAAGAACAAGCATTCCTTGGAGTTTGAAGGAAGGAAGATACACTTGATCCCATTGAAACCTCATGAAGCATACATGGATCAAAAGAAAATTCTTGAGAGAATGAAAGAGTTCTATGAGGAGAAAAATAAGAGAGAAAATGAGGTAAAAACAAGTGACAATGAGAAAGGGAGAATCGAGAGAGAGGGGAAGAAGAAAGAAAAGAATGGCAAAATGAGAGTAAGAAGAAGAAGAGTGAAAAGAAAATTAGTTTCTATACAAAGAAAAAGAGTTGAGGAGTGCATGTTCATGCTATAAGCCAATGATTTTACTTATGTACAATCATTCTTTACATTATGCTTCTTTTGATAATTACATTGTCGAATCTCTTCCTAGTAGTGTTTGCTCTCTTTTGAATGAATTTGAAGATGTGTTTCAGGAAGAACTCCCTCAAGTATTGCCACCATTGAGAGCGGTTGAGAAATGAATAGTTTTGATACCGGGATCACCAATGCCAAACCAATCCGCTTATAGCACTAATCCAGAGTTGGCCAAATAGCTTCAATGACAAGTGGAAGAGCTACTTTCCAAGGGCTATGTAAGGGAGAGCATGAGCCCATGTGAAGTACTTGTTCTTCTTGTGCCCAAGAAGGATGGAATTTGGAGGATGTATGTTGATTTTCATGTAATCAACAAAATCACTACAAAGTAGTGCTTTCCCAACCCCAAATTAAATGATATGCTTGATGAACTAAATGGTGGTATGCATTTTTTAAAAATTGACTTGAAAAGTGGCTATCACCAAATTCATATAAAAGAAGGGGATGAGTGAAACCGCTTTCAAACTCATGGTCATTATGAGTGGCTTGTTATGCCTTTTGGACTCACAAATGCACCTAGCACATTCATGAGATTAATAAATCATGTTCTTCAAGATTGCATAGGTAAATTTGTGGTAGTCTTTTTTGATGATATCTTGGTGTATAGTAGAGATATTGAATAGCATGTTAGCCATCTAAGGGTTCTTTTTAGCATTCTTAGAAGTGAACAACTTTATGTCAATTTTAAGAAGTGGTCATTTTGTTTGCCTAAAGTAATTTTTCTTGGTTATATTGTGTTGATGAAGAGAAGCTAAGGGCCATCAAGGTTTGGCCAACACTTTAAAGTGTGAGTGAGGTAAGAAGTTTTCATAGGCTCGCTTCATTTTATAGAAGGGCATTGAAGCATTGGCAACACTCAAGTACTTGAAGGGGCAATCCAAGCAAAACAAATTTCCATGCCATGTGGGTAGAGTTCATAGAGATGTTTCCCTACATCATTTAATACAAACAAGGTAAAGAGAATGTTGTAGCGGATGCTTTGTCAAGGAGGTACACCTTACGTACTACTCTTGTTGCCAAATTGCTTGGATTTGAAATCATTAAAGACTTGTATGTTGATGATGTTGATTTCAAGAATATCTTTGTTGCTTGTGGGAAAGGACCTTATTATAAGCATTACTTGCATGATGACTTTCTCTTTATAGAGGGTAAATTGTGTGTGCCTAAATGTTTTTTGAGAAGATCGCTTGTCGTTGAAAGTCATGGGGGTGGCCTAATAGGTCACTCTAGCATTTTCAGGACTTTAGATATTCTCAAAGAGCATTTTTATTGGCCTCATATGAAGTGGGATGCCACTAAAGTGTGTGAAAATTACATTATGTGTAGGAAAGCCAAATCTACCCTTAAACCAAATGGTCTTTATATGCCATTCCCTATTCCTCATGTACCTTGGGATTATATTTCAATGGATTTTATGCTTGGTTTACCAAGGTCAAAAGATGAGGTAAGGAATTTATTCTTGTGGTTGTTGATAGATTTTCTAAGATTTCATACTTTAGTGCTTGTTCTAATGTTGACGATGCTCCTAACATTGCAAATTTGTTCTTCAAAGAAGTGGTCAGATTGCATGGTATACCTAGAAATATTGTTGGTGATAGAAATACCAAATTCTTGAGCTATTTTGGGAAGGTGCTTTGGGGTTATGGGGGAACTAAATTGTGTTTTTCTACTACTTGTCACTGTTAATTGGATGACCAAACAGAAGTTGTGAAGAGAACCTTGGAAACATTGTTCAGAGCCACAATAAAAAAGAATTTGAGGTCTGGGGAAGAATGTTTCCTTTAATTGAATTTGCTTGTAATAGATGTGTGCATTCTTCTAATCGTTATTCTCCATTTGAATTGTTTTATTTTTATAATCCTATAACACCTCTAGATTTGATTTCTCTACCGTTGAATGAAGCTTACAATTTAGATGGCAAGAAAAACTTCTAAACTCTGAAATGGTTAAGCAATTGCAGGCCAAGGCAAGGAAGAATATCCAAATGCAAAGTCAAAGATATACTAGGTAATAAAATAAAGATAGAATGGTTATGAAATTCAATATTGGTGATTGGGTATGGATTCACTTAAGGAAGGAAAGACTTCCTCAATCTAGAACGATGGAGCTTGAACCAAGAGGAGATGGAACATTTCAAATCATAGAGAAGATCAATGACAATGTTTACAAAAAGTATGTTCAAGGTAAGTATAATGTGAGTCTAACAATCAATGTTAGTAATCTCTCTCTTTTAAATGTAGATGAAGACGATTTAAGGACAAATCCTTTCGAGTTGAGGTTGAATGATGGTGATCCAACTCCAAAGATATCTCCCGGACCTATCACTAGGTCAAGAGATTTAGAGTTGAGGCAAGCATTGGTGCAATTTGTTCACGGAAAAAAAGCTTTGATTGACTTTGAAGCCAACTTTGAAAAGATGACACTTGATGAAAATGAGCAAAAAAGGAAGAACTTCAACTTAAGGATGATAGATGAGAAGTGTACAAGTGAAGATCAAGTCTTTGGTAGCCTTGGACGTCAAATTCTGAAGCCTAAGAACGCTTGGAACGAAGATGGCAAGGTGGACATCGAGTGTGGTGCACAGATGACATGAGAAGGCACCAGATGGCATGACAGAGCACCATTTGGCTCTCCCCTGAGACCATTTGGAGCCGGATGACAGTGTTGGATGGCTACTTGAATTTCCATTGGCCATCGGGACCATCATCTGGTGCAAGTTCCTTCCAAGTTGGCGTCGGATCAGCCCCAGTCCCTATTTTGTCTATGCAATGTTTTTGATGTCTTTCTTGACTTTTCTTAGTATCTAATGGTCATTTAACTTATTTAAGATGGGCTTTATAGTCCTCAGACGATTGTAAGACATCATTTTGAGCTTATTATCAGTGAGATTATAAATAGTCTTCTATTTGTAATTTGAAAGACAACGTATTCACAAACAACTGTAAATCAATTGAGAAAATCCTTATGGATCAAACTCACGTTTCTTGAGTGTTCTTATAAAAACTCTTCTAGGGTTCTTAGTCTAACTTTTGAGTTCTTTGATACTTGGCTAGGGTAATTGAATTAAATTAAACTACTTCAAATCATTAGACAATATGTGATTGTGGTCAATGGTACTAGCTTGAATCACTTGACGAGTCTTGGGATTTGTATCTCTATTCAATTGTTCAAGAGTTGGGCTAAGATACTGAGAAACTTCAACTCGTGTTCACATCAAAGGTGGGGTGTAAGTCAAATGGTCCGAAGCATCAGATTTGTGAGGTTTCCTACTGCTCGATGCAACTCCAAGTGATGTGTTGGAAGCACTCAAGGGAGGCATTGGTGTTGTAGGTAGAAGGTTAGCAACTCTGGGACCCATTCGTGAAAAAAGGCCTTCAGATCCTCCTCCACTTGACTCCAGACCTCTCCTCTCATCTTACTTTCCAACTCTTCCTTGAAAGCATCCTGCTCACATTGAAGTTGCTCTTTAATTCACTCTCTTTCAAGTTTCGAACTCTCTCCCCAATTGCATTGGATCCTTTTCAGCTCGGTTTTTAGTTCTTTCACCTCTGATGCCCTTCAAATTGACTTTGATAGCCCCTTTCCCATACAACTCAAAAAGCCCTTCTATCTGTTCCAAATGAAGAAGAGTAGATATCTTCCTTTGCCTCGTCTATACAAGGAGTCTCAGGCAACGCTATACCGGTTCTCTATAGATCTCTGCAATATACATCAGAGTAATATTAATCCAATGACCAATCAGTTTTATTTTTGGCTTCCAAATTATATACCAATCAATATACCCTTTGATTAAAATCGATAAAATATGTGTGGAGACTTACAACAATATCCTTCATGATCTCGTTGATTGTGGCGGAATCCTTCATTTTTTTGGTTGCACAAAACACTTCAAACTGTGTCAACCCCTTGCCCTCAACAGACAGTTGTAAAAAAATTGTATAATCGAAATCATTAAAAGAGTTTTGAGATAAGAAACAATTAAAAAATTAAATAAGAAAGCTAAATATTAATATATAGTTTATTAAAACTAGCTAAAGAGTTTACCTTCTTTTGGATAATCGAAAATGGAGTCTTCCCTATGACATGGGGAAACTGATCATTGGCTCAATTTAATGAGTTTTGAGCAAACTCCACCTACATTTTTTTTTGATAATTGAATTAGAAACATAGTAATTTCAAACAAGTAACAAGAAGTGAGGTAGAAAACTAAAGAAGTAATTGGAAATCCAAGAAGAAAACAACCTTCACTTTGTCTCTCTTCCAGTTCTTTGTAAATTTCTTCCCATTGCCATTGATCAACCCTCTCATCCCTATATGGTGGTATTTCATTACTATCTTGGTAGGGCTTGAAGAATTCCTTCTTTAGCCTACTTCTATGTTCCCTCCAAATTGAATTTATAGTTTGAAATACCATCATTCGCGCGGCTTCGTTTTCTGGCAAAGTACTATTTTCATGAAATGAAATAGAATGCACAATTAGTCAAGGTTTATCTCAAAGTATTCTATAATTTGTTACCAAATTTAAATATTCTTGCACTCTTTTTGTGACATATAATAGTGGGTTGATTACAATCTACCCAATAAAAAAACATTTTCATTTCTATTCCTTTATCTCCTCCCATAGCTGATCCTTGATCTCCTTTGGCTCATTACTAAATGAATGATAAGTGATTCACAGCTTTTTGCCCATATTTGCTAGGACACCACAAGCATAGCAAAATGAGTGTAATAATCACCAATGATGCCACATAGAGCTGACAATTGAACACATAGGTGATTCCTAATACCCCATCTATTGGGTAGCTTAGCAGGTCCACAACCTTTCCTACTTCATGAAATAGTCGTCTAGCCTATTTAATTAAAAAAGGAAAATCATTATATTACTTAATCAACAGTAAATCATTATAAGACTTACACAGAAACTTGCAAGAACCAAGTTGGGAGGATGATCTTGGTTTCATCCAAGAAAAGAACTATAAAAAATTAGGAAGTATAAATAGCCTTACATTGATGTAATTACAAGTGATTCAACTTTACAATCACTAAAACTAGGATTCATATACTCATCTAAGGTTGTAGGATTAGAAGACGGTTTCACACTTGATGGAGCACTATTTTTCTTCAACAATTTCTTCTCGACAAGGGATGTGCCTTGTTGCATGTCTACATTCTAAAAACCTGTAGGATGGGAGTCACTGCCTTAGGGAGTAGGGGACTTGCAGACTTGGGAACTTCGAGTTGACATGCTTCCCAGTAGAACACGGTTTTCAATCTGGCCCCGTGTTTCAACCCATCCGATTGGGATCCTGGCTCTTCCATTTCGACGGAGTGAAATGAGGTAGATGAAGACACTTTGGAGGGACCAACTTGTTGATAGTTTTTGTTTTCCTTTTCAGTTCATGCTTCCTTTAGACTTTGACAAAAATTTTAAAAGTTAATGCATAATCAAAAAATGCAATACTCTTATACCATCTACAATATTAACCCATAATGAAACATACCTCGATATACTTTTTTCCAGCCATACTTTCTCTATTTTTCTCCCGTAAAACTCCTTGGTCACTCTCTAAGTTGAAGTTCTATATAGTATAGCAACCAAGAACATCAACGTCCTTAGCATTCCCCTAGACCTTATCATTGCAAGCTTCATCATCCATTACCTACAGTTCTATTCGGAATTTGTTTAGTTCCTCAACCAAAAAACCAGTTCGGTATCATCTGCAAACAAAAACAACTTAATTCCAAGGCAACCTTTTGAAAAAATAAAATATTCTAAAACATGGTTCCTGCTTCACTAAGGAAGCGAAAGATGCTCTTGTTAAAAACATTAGGAGAAGAATGACACCACAACCATTGAAGATATGGGCAGACATTGTTTTGAAATGTTTTCAATCTAATGGTGTTATTAATATTGAGGCTCTACTTTTGTTCTCTAGTATTTGGTGACTATGAATTCTACTTGGATATGATAGAAAAAGAAGTAGATTTATTGCTTTCAATGCTTGAGTGTCGAGCAGAATGCTTTACTAATGAATGTGTTCTACTAATTTGGGTTAAGTCTATTATGTAGACTAATTTGATACATACATTTAGGTGATGTGGCACAAAATCCCTACATGGAAGACAATTTTAAGTTTTATTTCTTTTAATTTTAAATTTTAATATGGTTACCTTTAGAAACTTACATTGGGAAGTTTCACCTCAACAATATAATTCAAAACCTTCTTGTCCAGAAAACTAATGGCGTTCTTTCCCTATCCATTTAGACCTTATGGAATACTTTTAGCTTTCCTATAATTTACCAAGATGATATAAACAAAGACATAAAAGACATAAAAAATAGTGCATGTAATTTAACATTCGGATGAGAGTCCTTACAAAGTGTGGGTAACTATCCAAACTGAAAATCTCTGGAGCCTTTAAACCAAACAAATAGACACATATGATGACATAATAGCGGCATTCCTCACCCCCTACCTGACGAGGAACCTAGCAGTACATGATGCAAAAAAAAGAAGTTATCTACAACAATCTGTAAAACAACATATTAATGAAATGATTAAGTACCACTCACATTTGGCATTGGGTAAGGTATACAGTAGAGCTCAACTTTATTTTTAGACATGCCCTTCTCTTTATGTATGTCATATAGGAACCTGATGATATGAAAAAACAATCAAGATTATAGTAATCAATCCATAAATGAGCTGGAATGATAGGTTTCATGGTATAATGTCTAGACATACCATTTTCCTAGTGGTTCAAGGGCACTCTGGTTTGTTGATGCTAATGAGTCCAAAGGAATAACACATTTGTCCGAAGAGCAATCATTGAATCCACAACAAATCAATAGAGTCAAGATGGGTCCTGCATGTTTAAGTTACAAAATTGTGTTACTTCATTAATGATACGAAAATAAAATTCATAATAAATATAAATAGGTCATATCGAATAATTACCATGACAATTGGACCAAAATGTACCGATAGGAGAAAATGTTCAGCTATCGGATCCTATGCATGGCACTCTTCTGATCCGCAGTACAGTAGATATGAACCTAAAGTGAGTCAATGATAATGACAATGATGTGATTATTGAATTATGGTTGGAATTTCAACATCCATCTATCCAAACCCAATGTCACTCATAATCTGAAATTTTGCCCAAGACTTCAACAAGAGAT
>JAOXNR010000626.1:0-10868 GCA_028571225.1 Parsonsia alboflavescens
AACTCTTCCAATAAGTACTTCAGACTCATATTACAATAAAATCAACTGCAAAGATGAGCAGAGCTTGCTTCATGCACCCAAATTCTCTATACCCAAATGAAAAGGAACAATTTCAAGAAACGAAGAGAATGTAATCCATTGCAAAAGTCAGAAGAAAAGAAAAACCCAAGTTTTTCCAAGCCTAACTTACCAAAAAAGAGTTGCTGGAAGTTCAAGAAACCTGTTCCAGTGCTGCTTCCGCCTTCTTCAATTGCACCGGGAAAGAAATTTTTTTACTTCGAGAGTGAGTCTTAGAAATCAAACTATGAATGGGCAAAAGAAAAAGAAAAAAAGAGTTTTCCAGAATCAGAGATCTGCAAACGTTTCCGATCAAGTCAAATGCTAATTATTTTTCGTCATATTTGTACAGCTGAGCTGACCTCAAAAGCTCCAAGATTGTCATAAAGAAGAAAAGTTATGAGCAAATTACTCCTTTTTTTCCTTTTCTTTCTGTATTTTTTTTTTGCTCTTTTTCTTTTCGTGATAATTCTTTGATAGGACAGTTGAAAATAACTTATATGACAAGTAAAATTCCTTTCTAGAGAAAACTGAAAAATTTTGATTCGAACAAGTCTTATTCACAATCTTCCCAATTCATGTTAATTCATTTAATTCATGTTAATTCAAGTAAATGAATTTATAAATTTAATTGATAATTTTTATGACATGGATCAACATAAACCAAAAGTCCATACATATATACAACATGTATCAGATTTAAACCTCAGAATGTATCTTTCCAAGATTGTGCACTCAACTAAAATTTACCAAACAACTAAATGTAAAAATGTCACTGTGTACCTAACGTATTTTAAAGATTAAGGTGTAATATTTTTAGAAAAATAATTTCATCCCTTTCTGCTTGGTTTGGTTTTTTTATTAACATTTGAAGAATTTAAAATTAAATGGTTTAGTTTTTAAAATTAGTTAGAAAATCTCTTTTAAATTAATAATTCTTATATTAAAATTTTAGTACGTCAAATTAATTTTAACGATTCGAATCTTCTATTACATATTTATATATCACTTCCTATTATACTAATAAAATATTAATAAAAAAAATTGTAATATTTAATCATTATCTTTTAATATATTTTGATATTAAAACATAAAAAGATAAATCGAATCCTAGAAAAACTTGATCTTTTAATAATATATGTTAAATTTTAAATAACTTAAATTAAAATAAAATATTTAGTTAAAAAATACATTTGAAAATAAAAGCACTTGTAGGAATGTGAAATATAAAATTTTAAACAAAATATGGCATTTACATTTTTTTTAATAAAAGAGAAAATATCAGTAACATATAAGTCTCTTTCCATGTTGTTTGGTGATTATTAATTAAAGAGGAAAAAATAAGCATGCCTCCTCTGTTCAGAATTGAATGTCTATCTTTTTATTTTGAATTATTTGAAAATAAATGTGTCATTTCTTAAATTAATTAAAAATTTTTGAAAAAATTAATATTATTTAATGTAAAATGAATTAAATCAATTTATTTTTTTAAAATTTGTGTAAATGAAAATGAATCAATCAATTCCAAAAGAGGTAATATTTTGTCTTATTCTTTACCTTGGCCCATTGAGTTCTCTTCAAGTATTTTAAGACGCAATGGGCTGTCCTTGTCCCGCCAATCTCTCCCATAATATAAAAGTATTCTGGAAAGTACTGAAATGATTAGGGCACCCAATTTTGAAAAGTTACCAATGATAAATAGTTCTTTTCCCTTTAAGAATCAGAACATACAAAAGTTGTTGTTCACCATTAATATTAAGGAATATTTCAGTATTCACTTGTGAAATAATAGCAGGATTGATCCTCTTTTAATTTTATTTTATATATATATATACGGATTTGTTAAGGCACCCTCCAATCATTACTGTAACGAAATTGTTGCTCCGCTCGGTTGGCTACATGAGCACTGTAACAACAATTCCGTTACGGTAACGGTTGGAGCGCGCCTTAGCAAAATCGTATATATATATATATATATATATATATATATATATATATATAAACACTAGAGAGTGCGATGCCATACTCCCTTCCGAAACGTAGATGTTATTTTAAATGGAGATTCATTTAAAATTTCAGCCAAAACAACATCGTTTTGGTACCATCACTTAGATTTGAATTTGGACTTCACAATCATTTCACGATTTTGGAGAATCTGACTGGCCAAAGAACGACGGGGAAGAGGAAGGTGAGGCATCGGCGGGGAAGAGGAACGTGCGGCATCGGCGAGAAAGAGGAAGAATGATGTTGGGACGGAAAGAGGAAGGTGTGCATAGGCAGGAAAGAGGAAGTGTGGCATCGTGACGGGAAAGAGGAAGGAACGACAAGCTGTTCAAATATCTTCCGACAAGTTATGAAATCCTCTGGCAAGTTTTGAAGGGGTTTTTTGATATCCTGGTATTCACTCCTTCTTCCATGGGTTTTCTGCCATTCTTGATCAAGATTTCTTCAATGGAAAAGAGCTCTGTAAGAGTATTAATCCTAATGAGGCCGTGGCTTATGGAGCGACAATTCAACCTGCAATTCTTTGTGGTGAAGGGGACCAGAAAATTGAAGTTCTGTTGCTTCTTGGTGTCACTCCTCTCAGTCTTGGTCTTGAGATTGCGGGTGGAGTGATGACAGTCTTGATCCCGAGGAACACCACAATTCCGACCAAGAAAGAACAGATATTCTCCAACTACTTCGACAGTTAGCCAGGAGTGCTCATTCAAGTATATGAAGGAGAGAGGCCCATGACCAAGGACAACAATCTCCTCCGAAAATTTGACCAAGAGGTGTATAGATCAATGTCTGCTTTGATATTGATGCTAATGGTATAATGAATGCGTCTACAGAAGACAAGACCTTTGGTGTGGAGAATAAGATCACAATTACAGATGATAAGGGAAGATTGAGCAAGGATGAGATTGAGAGGATGGTGCTGGAAGCCGAAAGGTACAAGGCAGGTGATGAGGCAGTGAAGAAGAAGGTTGAGGCTAAGAATGGTTTCGAGAATTATGCTTACAATATGAAGAACACTGTGAAGGATAAGCAGTTTGCTGGAAAACTTGATTCTACAGACAAACAAAAGATTGAGAAGGCAGTTGAGGAAACCATTGAACGGTTGGACAGGAACCAGCTGGCTGAAGTGGATGAATTTGAAGACAAGCAGAAGGAATTGGAGAACCTGTGAGGTGTTGGTGGTGATATGCCGACGGGAGTTGGCGGTGCTGAAATGCCTGGAGCTGGATCTGGTAACTCAGGTGCTAGTTCCAAGATTGAGGAAGTTGATTGAGGACTGGTCCCTGATCTGTCTATTTCAGTTGTGTTTCTTCCTTATTTCCTTCTTGTGAGAGAGAATTTCCAAATAATTGAGAGTTGATCCATGAGAGATCAAAAGCAGTTGTACATGTAGATTCTTATTTATTCTATAAAAGTTTCTTGTTTCTTTTTCAATTGACCTTGCTTACAATAATTGCTCTTCCAGTTGACCTGTTAGAACTAGTGGTGCCATGGCTAATTTGAAAATGGGTAGAGGATGAAGAAACTCCTTTCCCCTGGGAGTATCGATGATCATCCAAGAAATAGCATTTCAAATTCATTTACTACACTGAATGGCTTTTTGCTTGACTATAAATACTGGAACATCCTTGAAAATTTTTTTGGCTTCCTACCAAGAATAACATGTTAAAAGTATATGATGGAGCGCTATTGGTTTATTTATCCTGAACAATGCTGCTTTTATTATTGTCATCCTTTTCCCTATATCTAATGTCCAAGCATCAGGAATTGCAAAATGTATCCTCTATGAGGGAAGAGGCAGGGGCTGGGGATCTTTTGTAGTATTAGAAGAAGGTAAATCATCGAAATCCCTAAACCGCAATGTTGTGCAATACTTTCAGGCAATTGCTGGGACTATATTATTAATAAAATTTAGGTATTACAAATCAATCAAATAAGCTATTTTCATAATGTTTAAACTCAAATCTTTGGCTATACACATATCAAGACACTTCTTTGATTATATGGTGACTTGAAGTACAAAATAAATAGGCCACAGACCTACAAAATTTTCATGGTATTTGCACATTGGAAATAAATTCTTTAAACAAGAGTGGATTTTGATTTTCATTCAACTATTATCTTTATCTATTACTACTAAAAACAACCAAAGAATTAGGGCTTCTGACCCCTTTCATCATCCCCAAGTTCATTCTCTTGCAACATGTCCATGAGCATTGTTATCTGGTTTGTAGCATAGTATTTTCTATGACAGAACGATAGGGGTAGTTGATTCCTCTTGCTTTGCGTCAGTGGTAGGTTCTTCTTCCATTGTTTCTGGTAGATTTTCAATTTTGGTTTCTTTTGGTTGTTCCAAATTCTTCCCACTGGCTGCATGAAGAAGCAATCATCTCTCCAGGGGAAATACAGTAAGAAAAGAAAATTTGTACGCTTCATAACCATTGACATGGTATTTATAAAGAGAATTTATTTGAATCACTAATTTAGATGTATATGATAAGAGAAGGCAAGTCAAAAAAAGACTAGAACAAAAGAAACTTAGGTGATAGGCAAGACTATAACCCTTTACTTTTTGTAAATATGACAAGAGAGGAGGCATCATTTTTGAGACCAGGAATATGATTTAAGAACTTCATAGAGAGATTCAAAGTATTTCTTTGCCTGAGAAAAAATATTTAAATTGCAGTTCTTCTAGGAAAAGGAGAAGGAATGGGGGGATATTAAAATGACTTCTAGTCCATCTTCTACAGAGGTACAAAATTTTCAGACAATTTGAGAGCCAACTTGATGGTTACATGCAATGTAATTGGTATAATTATGTGACACTTTTCAACTCCCAATTTTTGCTTCATGTTATCTTGTTGGTGCATATTTAAGCATAGGAAATGCTACCAGATGAACCAAGCCTATTAGGCGTCAATGGACTATGAACATCAATGTAATTGGCATGCAATGTTATTGGAATAATCACGGTGACACTTTTCAACTCCCAAATATTGCTTCATGTTATCTTGTTGGTGCATATTTATGTAATTGGCATAATCACAGTGACACTTTTCAACTCCCAAATTTTGCTTCATGTTATCTTGTTGGTGCATATTTAAGCATAGGAAATGCTACTAGATGAACCAAGCCTATTAGGCATCAATGGACTACGAACATCCATAATAATCTTCATTCTCCAAAGGAAGAAAAAATAAATTGCTCCTATAATCACAATTAGATTAGACAAATTAGGAACCACCACAATTTTGCAAAGCTAGAAAATAATCAGATAATAGCTCAAGCTACTCCACAATGATTTTAGAGGCTATTTTACTTTGATGGTTGAATAAAATATCTTTCCAGCTTAAACATTAAGAACCCACATAAATTTGAAAATAATTATATTCAAGAATTCAATTTTTTTAACATTCTCCTTCTTGAATCTCTAATGATTGACAATTGCCAACAGTCAAACTAGAAAGATACTCCTTAAAATGTAGAAAGGTCATTACCAAAACCGAGAAAACCCACTGTGGTAGGTGATAGTTTCGAATCTAGAAGAGGTTGTCTACAGTGGAAAAAAGAGAAGGAAAAAAATAGTCTGTCGTTCCAGTCCCGACATCGTTCCAGTCCACTCGCAGTCTTGAGACCAAGATTGAGAGGAATGACATCTAGAAGCAATAGATCTTCAACTTTCTAGTCCCCTTCACCATAAAGAAGTGCAGCTTGAACTGTTGCTCCATAAGCCACGGCATCATCAGGGTTAATACCCTTGCAGAGCTCTTTTCCATTGAAGAAATCTTGATCAAGAATGGCAGAAAACCAATGGAAGAAGGAGTGAATACCAGGATATCAAAAAATCCAGGGGACCTCAAAACTTGCGGGAGGATATTAGAACAGCCCGTTGTTCATTCCTCTTTCCCGTCCCGATGCCGCACCTTCCTCTTTCCCGTCCCGACATCATTCTTCCTCTTTCCCACCAATGCCTCACCTTCCTCTTTCTTGTCATTCTTTGGCTTGTTAGTTTCTTCAAAATCAGATTTTGGTTTAGGTTTGTATATTGGAGCAATGGCTGGGAGTTGGGAGGATTTGGGGGGAAAAACATTAGAGTTGATTTGCGTGGAATGATTGTGAAGTCTAAATTCGAATTCGAGTGATGGCACCAAAACGACGTGGTTTTGGTTGATGAAATTTTAAGTGGGTCTTCGTGTAAGAGAGATAGTGGGATAATGCTATAGAGTGCGCAGTTAAGTCTCTAACGGTTAATTAAGTCTAATAAATTTGATCTAATATCCTTAAGATTTAGTTTATCCTTGTAAGGTATAATATATAAAATATATTTACCAAAAAAACAATTTTTATTGAAGATTTTGTTTTTTGTTTTTTTTTTAAAAGTAAGATATTGATCGTTAACTTTAACCGTTGGAGAATTAACCGTACATTTTATAGCATTACTCTATATATATAAAAATCAAGTTTTAAAATTTGATTAAGTACCTTTATGGTTTATTTTATTCTTTAAGGTTTTATTTTATAAAATATATTTTTTTAAAAAAATATATATTTTTGAAAGGAGTTAAGTCCTTCATTAAAGTTTTTAATAGTTGTCCACTATAATTGTGTAACTGTGTCCCATAATAACATTTTGTGTAACCTTATTATGAATTATAAAAATAAAATAAAAATCTTCTTAATTTTTGTCCAAATAAACTAAAATATAAATTCAGGAAGTATATATTTTATTCATATTCGTTGGTGAGTAGTAATTTTTTATTGTAGATCTTCTTGTACTCTTGTGTAACATATGTCTTGTTAGTTTATTTTTTTTAGAGTTCGGTTAATAAAATATATCTACAAAAATAATTGAAAGATACTTATAAGTTTTTTATTAGTGTATTAGAGAATATTACTTTAAAAATGTATTAAAAGATCTGGAGTCGTAAGTAATAAGAAAATTTTTGAGAAGATTATTCATAATAATTTTTTGCCAACTAAATACTTGTAAATTTTACAGGAAATCATTTAAGTATTTTAGGCTACTTTAACTATTTTCCATTCAAAAGGGTTATGAGTTGGTACATGACAATTTTTTAACATAAAAATATCACTTCAAATTTTTTCCTCCCAAATTCCACCTCACACAAATCAAATGGTCCCCTTTTATTTCATTCCTCTCTATCTCGCAAAGTTAAAAAAAAAAAAAAAAAGTCTATTCCAGGGTTCTTCGATTAGTTCCTCTGTGCACAATCGATCATTCATATTCAACAAAGACACCAACTTTGCTCAAAATCAAGCATGAACATTGCAAGTAATACTTCGAGTAAGTGTTATTCTCTCTCAAAAGTAGGATTTTGAACTCTATTGTGTCTTACATATGATTGGTCCCTTAGTCGAGTTTCATAAAAATTTGAAATCATTTTTTATTTTTGTTGTAACTAAAGAATGGGTAACCAAAATTTGTGTCTACATTGTTGTCACAAGATGTGTGTTGGAAAAATCCAACTTGTCCTGTTATGAGTGTTTGTTTCTTTGTTGCAAAATTAAATATTTGACTATTGTTTGCTTGGTGGGGCTGTTATGTGGGGTTGAAGTTCGATTTGTTTGTTCCCATGGCTTTCTCTATAGAAAAAAAAAAATCCCTTTTTGCTGACTTTGGACCACATGCCAGAGCAATATATGTGAAATTACACTACAGGGGTAAAATTGTCGATTCAACGTACATTAGTGGATCTATGAGGATTTATGACAACATTAAAATTGATGAACTTTCATCAAATATGCTAGATTCGTAGTCCTATAGATTAAGTTACAAAAATTATATAACACAGCTGGAAATCAAGATAAACATTGGAAGAAGTTATTGGGTGAAGAAGATTTGAAAAAAATGAAAAGGTTCGTTGAAGAATATGGAAGTGTAGAACTTTTCTTTTCTTTTTCTTATATGGTCTGGACAATATTGAAATGATTAAATGTGGTGTCAGAAATGTGTGACAGATATGTTTTATTATTCGAATGGGAGTGAGAATTTGTTATTGACACTGAATGTAGGTAAATTCACAATTGTGAATGTGGGTGAGCAAGGGGATAACAGTGGAAAGAGAGATATAATGACTCTAATGGAAGTTGGGAAAAAAAAAAAGAAATTGGATGTGCAATCTAATCATATACAACTTAAAAGTAATCTTAGGCTTAAGAAGAGGAAATGACTGAGAATGTTGAAGTTGAACTTGTCAGGAAGACGGCTAAAACAAATCAAAGAAACTTATCAATGATGGTAATGATGTAAAATGCCACTTATTTATTATTATATTAATTGATGGTTTTACGAACTAAAGTGGCCTTGTTGTGTTTATCTTATGTGTTATAAACAGATGGTTTTTTTTTATTATTGATGATTATGTAGGAAAACAAGCCAAAGTAGTGATTGACGTGACAATTGAAAGTGGTCAACATAGAAAGATGGATTTGACCATGAAGGACCACATGCAGGATCAAGCACTAAAATTTCAACATTCCTTTGCACAACTTGCTCTTGGTCTTGGTCCTGCTCCAACCATACCTAAATTTGATATGAATAAGGGCATGCTTTGATTGATAATGGATTGGCAAAAGGGAGTTGATCCAAGGCAACAACACAAGACGTGAAAGACCTGATTAGTGTTGAAAAAAACAGACTTCAGAAAGCCATTGCTCAACTTGGGATTGTTCAATTTGATAAAGTAAGTGAAAACACTACAAACCTTTGGTCTTTATTGATGGATGCATTGACTAATGTTTTAGGAAGTAACATTATTTAATTTTTTATTCATGAAATTTATAACATAATCATTCAAGATATTTACTTGAACACGTTTTGCTATAGGAACTCTTATTAACACTATACCTGGTAATGAAGCCCCTGCTAATATCCAAGTTGTGGATGAAGAGGACATTGCCTTTGATAGCACTGATCGTGATGACTCTTCCAATAGTGAGGATGATCTGGATATACATGGGGAGATTGAAAACACAAACAAGGGTGAGGTAGATGATCAATTGGGTAAAATGAAAACGCACACGTAGTGACTTAAATGATAGGCAAATGAATGACATTGATGTTGCAACCAACGGTGAGGATGTACTGCAAAGTGCTGAAAATGAGATTGTACCAGAGGGAAACATAGTAGCTGATAATGTAGAACAAGATGATTTTGATATGGAGTTGCTCCTGCAAGCTTTTTACATCAATGAACCTATTAACCTACCAAGACCAAGACTAAAGTCAAGGGTAGCTAATGTTGCATCACATCTATACAATAGTCTACAAGGTGATTTAATAAAGTTCCTTTTAATGTTTGAATGATTAACATATCAGCAATGCATTTAAAGATTCTACTTCTAAGTAACTTTCCTATCTTTAATTTTTGTTCTAAAAAATGGAGCACCAAAAGGGACTGAAGAAGCGCCTTCTACTGGGAAGGAAAGAGCTAAAGGGTGCCCTTCTTCTAGGAATGAAATAGATGAAGGGGGCCCTTCTATTGGGAATGAAATAGTTGGAGGGGGGCTTTTTTTGGTGAGAAAGTAATAGCTAAGGAAAACCGTGGCCTTAATCTTTTGAGAAATAGAGATGTTGGGGGCCTTTTGGGGTTGAGTAGGAAAGAGTTGAAAGGAAGGTTAACATTGGGATTGAAAAAGGACAGGGTGCAAGAAAAAGTAGAAGTGTAAGGGTTGGAAAAAAACAAAGAACAAAGTATTGAAAATGTGGTCAAAGGCCTTGATGACGATAGTGATTCAAGTGATCATTTAGAGATAGTGACTTTGAGCTTAGTGAAGATGATGTAGAATGGGGCTAGATAGAAGGGTATAGAATTTTTTTTTTTTTTTTTGTTTTTGTTTTGAAGGGTATTGAATATTGGTCCTAGAAAAAGGCGGCAATTTATTTTGGGTCTAGTGTGGATTGATAACAGTTTTATGGCAACCATTGGTCATGACGGGTTCACAATGATACTAGTGATGAGGATTCTGATGATTTCTTCGGGGCATGCTAGTGACACTAAAGTGGAAGATGATATGGATGAAAGGCCTACTAAGTTTTAGAAGTTTAAGTTGAAGGGAAGGCCACAAACAGACCTCCTCCAGGCATCGAAAGGAGGGAGTCTAGAAAGGGTACAAACATGACCTTTTTTAATTTTTCAGATAGAAGATGAACGTCGGAATCTGTTTATAGTCACCAGCAAAAGTCTCCGACCTTTGCCTCTACTTCGTCACACGAACGTCTGCTTCCAATGTACGTCTCACGAACACAACAACTGGATAAACATAATTGAACTGCTAGATTCAATTGTAAATATTGTTTTTCTTGTTTTTCTATTTCTCTGAACTCTCAGGTTTTTTTTTTTACGCAGACACTCTGACAGAAAAAAAACTCTACGGAAATAAGAGAGGGGTCCTTTTTTGAAAAACCCTAGAAGACTTCATGATAAGAAGTCTTTTGGACAAATCAATCTTGTTTTTTGAATTCTGATTTGAATTTAAAACGAGAGGCCTATCAGAATGTGACTGAGAAAATTTTGTCTAGGTTCAACAAACCTGGAAAAATACAATTCAGTTGCATAAATAACTCTTAATTATCTTTTGGTTAATTCCTATTCGTGAATTGGCCTAAACAACTTTAGCTAATTACATTTAGGTCCCAAACGAGATTTTACCCATTAAGATATATGTTCTAAATGTGTGACCTAACCGGTCCTCGTAAAATTGGCATTTAACATAAATGATATTTAATGTCATGTACAATAAGCGGTGTCTAGCAACACATTATTGCAATCCAATTAACGAGAATGTCG